>PVHT021183705.1:25608981-25661107 GCA_004024745.2 Catagonus wagneri | reverse complement strand
GCTAGGGGTCTAACAGGAGCTGTAGCTGCTGGCCTACACCACAGCCACAGCAACGCGGGATCCGAGCCGCGTCTGCAACCTTCACCACAGCTCACGGCAACGCCGGATCCTTAACCCACTGAGCAAGGCCAGGGATCGAACCCGCAACCTCATGGTTCTTAGTCGGATTCGTTAACCACTGAGCCACTAAGGGAACTCCCCAAGATCCATTTCTAATGAGACAGAAATCTGTCAAGATATTAAAAAGGTCAGAGTGCCAAAGAGATGTGGCAAGGCTTCCAAAAGAGTGTTTGAAGGCCAAGTCCTTCCGCCCCTAATGAAAAAGGTCCTTATGGAGGCTGTCTGGGGCACAGATGCTGAAACAGAAAGTGGGCCTGGGATTGGCTGATGACGTTCCCTTCAAGTGACAGGGAGAGGAAAGGAACCCCCAAATGGCCCCCAGTACTGAGGATCCACACTTAAGGAAACCGTTGCTTTCTAGAAGGGGCCACCTAGACAGGCGTTGTTTGCACGTAGTAGATCTCGGTGGTGTTTCACAAATGTGCTCTCCTGACTGAAGAGGAAAGTATAACATTCTTATTTAAATGAATAGTCCAGGTTTTTCCTTAACAGAACAAGCTGGAGAACCCGGCCACTAGGACTTGAGGGCCTGAGAGCTGACAAACATTCCAGGTTAGGATAGCACCCACTCTCTGAAGGGAGAACAAGGCTGAGAAATATCTGACGACTCCCGTGGGGAGAAAATCTAGCTGGGCGTGTTCAGGATAAACACCTCACCCAGCAATCCTGAGTCACACATCTTTTCATTCAGGGGGGCTCAAGGTAAAGCTGCTTTTAATTTCATACACGACTGCTCTTACTTAGGGGAAGCATGTCAACCCATACAGCACCCCCACCCCACCAAGCTTGGTAACTGCTTCATCTTTCTAACCCTAAAGAGGTTTGTCTTCTTTAGCCAATTCAATCTAAGGAACCAAGGGTCAAGTTTATTACGTCTGGTACCAATATAGAAATAAATCGGAAACTGACTAGAAATGTTATGACGCAATTATTCCTGTCGTTAAAAATGACTCTTGGTTATCCCCAGACCATACAGAAAACCCAGTTCCTGCTCCGGTTCAGTAAAATCAAGCAGCAGGAAGAGGGGGTGTGAGGCCTGGGAGGGGAAAAGCACAGTTCAGCTGTGAACAAGGAGGGCCCAGCAGAAAAAGCTCTCTGTAAATATAAACAATGTGGGACGCTTCCTTTCCAAAACTACTTGCCTCAGCTGACCTCGGGACAAAATTCCCTGCTGCTTCTAAAGATACAGTCTCAAGGATAAAGCCTGCCGTCGTCCCTCTAGCCAGCAGCTTTTTCTGGCCTGAGATGTGTGTCTTTCTTGTCGTTTTCTAAAGAGCAGCGACAGACTCATCCCATTCAGGAAATCGAAACTGCTCAGAAACAAAAACAGTGACTAGCTGAACGGGCTGAGCCCTAGCAGGCCTCTCCTCATAGCAGGTCAGGAACTGGGTGGATCTCTGAAATATATATATAGTCTTCATTCCCAAACAAACTCAACATTTATCCAGCTGTCAAAGAAACAATGGCCTTGCAAGGCTTGCTTATCATGTTTCTGGATTTGCTAAAAAGGGCCACCATGGAAAAAAAAGAAAGGGGGAAAACATTCAAGCCCACCCTCTCCAGCCTCTAAGCTCTAACGCTATCACAATGATTTTTTTGTTAAGCTTTCATCTGTACAACAGCAGAAAGTGCCAAAGGATCTAGGGTTTCACCATCATTGTAACGCATCCTGGGTCTCCCAGGCTCTATTAAACAGAATTCAATGTAATGATACCGACCTCCCCAACCAGGGCCACATGAAGAATAATAATTCATAATTGCTGGAAAAATAGTTTCCAAAGACAAAATGGATACAGTGCCATGTTCATTTCTTTTTAAACATATATAGCACAAGGCAGATACAAATTTCTGCTCTAAGCATGTTCAAAACATTATCATGCCCAAAGTCCCCCTGGCCCAGAACATCTCGAATGGAGGTGGCTTTTAGTCCTCAAAGAGTCCTCTAGTCTCCCTACTTAATTGTCACAGAAGAGCTGGTTCACAGGAAGAATGGTCTTTGCTAAGCTTCAAAGTTTCCTTCTAAATATGCCAAGAGAGTGGTCAGAAGTCCTGGGAGGCCAAGTTGGCACTGAGCCTCTTCTAAATGATTAAAGGGGAAGAAGGTCACTCTGGCTGTCAGGGGACAGCTGGGGAGCTACAATTATGCAGAAGCAATGGTGGCACAGAACAAAGCACCCAGTCCTGACCCTCTCCACCTGTATGTTTCCTGAAATGATATCCCTTATCTCCGGGTATGAAACTGCGGGTCACTGGGCACATAGCCTGGTGCCAGGAAGAGATAATTAGGTTCAAGAACAAAACTGAGAAACAGTGGTCACGCTTAGGAGTTTGGCATGGGGACCTGGTATCTGTTCCACCAGAAGCACGAAGAGTAACTATGTTACTTCACAAGGGTATTCACGGTAGCTCTCTTGGTGATGGCAAAAGACTGGAAGACCATCTAAACAATCCAGGAATGGAGAGACCCTTAAATATATTATGGTACATAATAAGAAAAGACTATTATATAGTGCCAGTCTGTATGTATGACTAGGAAAGGACCTGGAAGACAGGCCAAGGAAAAGTTAAGTAGTTACAGTGTTTAGTATGGTTCCATTTGTGTAACAAAAAGGTTACAACTATTTCTAGTTTACATATGCAGATGATCTCTGCAGGGATATTCATGAAACTAGTAATGGTGCTTCTCTCTGTGGAAAGGGGAGGTGGGAGGGAGGATGGGAAGGAAACTTAAAAACTAGATACTCTCAGGGACTGTCTGAATTTTTAAAACCATTCATTCCTTCAATCTACAAAGAATTGTGGAAAACATACTTTAGGCCAGCTCTGTCCTAGGCCCTGGTTCCAGAGAGCAAAGAACAAGACAAACAAAGCCTCTGTTCCTAGAGAATTTAAATTTTGGCAGAGGACTGGGCCAGCAAACACATAAATACCAGTGATATCACGAGATACGGTACCAGGGTGATAACAGCAAGGAAGCCGGTGGGTGTCAGAGCAGAAAGTCAGGGAGGGCAAGAAGGTGACCTTCATGCAGAGATCATTCGCCGGTGGAATAAATGACATAAATAAATACGAGTCATGTTACAGCAACAAAAAACTGAGGAACTGCAATGAAAGGGAAAGCCTAAAACCAAAGTCTTAGATAATTCTTAATTCCAAGCAAATAAGTAAATACCAAGCACTATGGATGAAAAAAAAAAATGAGGACAGCCCCTTTTAGGATGAATAAAAAATTACCTGAATGAACCTTGAAATTTTTACTTATAAGCCAGACCAAACACAACTTGGTCTTAATTCAAACTCCTAAAACACAATAGGTTAACCTCTTACTGGAGAAGAGAGAGCAAGTCATTAAAATCCTTGGTTCAAGTTCAAGAATGATCTTGCTGATCAATAAATAATCCTGGACGGATAATTAGCTCTTCTCATCTATTCCCCCCCCATTTGGCTCCTGCGGAGATTAAATACCCACCCCAGGGAGTACTAAGAACCACGAACCTTAAACTATGCTTTTTTCTACCTAAAGATTAAGCTTAATGAGATTAAGGACAGGAAAAGGGCAAGTCCATTCTCCTTTCAAATTCTCAGTGGTCAGGGACCTTTCCAGAAGAGACTCAACATGACCTCTATACTCTGGTGACACCCTATTTCTTCATGCCTCAGTCATGTCCGCCCACTCCCTGCAGTTGCAGAGCAGGGGGCCGTGGATTCCCACGTGGGTTGGCTGCACCTACCTGCCCAGGGTGGGTGCTGTGAACCACGGGCTGGTTGGCCAGCGATAGCAGGGACTCCACGGTTTCCAACTCCTGCTGGTAAAAGCTTTGCACTCGGTTCTCCACAAGGAATTCTTTAGCTTTTTCGCTCAGCAGACACGTTAGACTGTCGAGGTCCAGGGCACCTGGATTGTTGCTGGGAGAAAGTTTTAACAAGCCCTGCAGACAACTGTTACATTTGTTCCATTTGGATGTGTATAAAACTGAGATTTAGCTAGCAAATGCAATGCTATACTGATGTGTTTTTGACACAAGGGGCAATTCGCCCAGTGAACACTGTGGAGTTGTTTAAAAGGACGAGGCAGAACTATGGGAACGGATATTCATGACAGATTTAGAAAAAAGGCAAGCTGCAGGGTAGTATGTAAGTGATGGTACTGCTTTTGTGAAGAAGTCAACGACAACCCACCAAATATGTGGGTGAATATTCACAGTTGTGTGTGCATAGAAGAAAAATGTCTAACAATACACATCGACCTCCGCACAGGGGCAAGCTCTGGGGAATGGTGCTGAGGCAGACACAGGAAAATACAGAGTTTGCACTTTTTACTTCATACATGTCTATAAATTTTTTTTTGTCCTTTTAGGGCCGCACCGTGGCATTTGAAGGTTCCCAGGCTAAGGGTCTAATCGGAGCTGTTGCTGCCCACCTACACCACAGCCACAGCAATGCCAGAACCTAGCTGCGTCTGCGACCTCCACCACAGCTCAGGGGAACGCCGTGTCCTTAACCCACTGAGTGAGGCCTGGGATTGAACCCACAACCTCATGGTTCCTAGTAGGATTCGTTTCTGCTGGGCCACGATGGGAACTCCTACAAATGGTTATTTTTAAATGCAATTTTTTGGAGGATGTAATATAGAAATATGTTTTAAAGAAATCAAAGGGTACACAGTGAAGAGCCTCCTTTCTATCCTCCTCCCAGTCCCCGGCCCCCACCCCTGACAGCCACTATGATTGTTTATGTCTCCTCCGAGTTCTCCAAGGCACAGAGTAACAAATACACATACATTCTCGCTCCCCCTGTTTATTTTTCCCTCCCGCATAATACAAAATCATCTCTGGTTAAGAGCGACTAGTATTGGTTTTCTGTAGTATTTTGTGGGTTTTTTCGTCCCTCCCTCACCCCTCACCCCACTGTGCCTGTGGCATGTGGAAATTCCCAGGCCAGGGACTGAACACATGACATAGCAGTGACCCAAGCCACAGCAGTGACAATGCCTGATCTATAATCTGCTGAGCCACCAGGGAACCTCTGCAGTATTTCGATTATGATGTGCCTTAGTGCAGTTTTCTTCAGGTTTCCTGCCTTGGGGTTCATTGAGCTTCTTGGATCTGTGAATTTATAGTTTTCATCAAACTTGGAAATTTTTCTTTTCTTTCTTTCTTTCTTTTTTTTTTCTTTTTTCCTTTTTAGGGCCATACCTGCAAGGTATGGAATTTCCCACGCTAGTGGTCGAATCGGAGCTACAGCTGCTGGCCTACGCCACAGCCAGAGCAACGTGGATTCGAGCCACGTCTGCGACCTGCCCCACAGAACATCTGTACTATTATCACCTTCACTTTACAGAAGAAGACACTGAGGTACCCAGGGAGTGACAGACTTGCCCGGAGCCCCACAGTGAGTGAACTGGTTCAGGGCTGGGACCCAGGCCCACCCAGCATCTGGAATCCCACTGGTTGGCCTCACTGCTATGGTCACATCCTCAGCAGTCAGAGTCCATAACTTACCTCAGTGCCTCTTCTTTCTCTAGTGCTGGGCTGTTGAAAGGCTGGTCATAAACTTTCCTATAGATGGTGGGCAGCTCGAGCATCCTTTCGATTTGAATGCTGCACATTGGATCCTCCACTTTATCTAACAAGGCATGGGGGGAAGATATGCCACAGAAAGGCCCAGCCACATTAGATCAGGACTAGGGAAAGCACGTGAGCACATGCATTCGTCTGTCACAGTGGTGAACATCTGGGGCCGTCCTCAAGATTTCCAAGTGCAAACCAGCCAGAGCAGTGCAAAGGGCACTACTCAGATGACAGGGGACTGTCACACTTCTGACTAGCTGTTTCCTTTCAAAGTTAGTGGACTCAGTGGTGTTCAAGAAATCTCCATCAGGAGTTCCTCTTGGAGCTCAGTGGTCATGAACCTGACTAGCATCCATGAGGACGCAGGTTCAATCCCTGGCCTCGCTCTGGGGGTTAAGGAACCAGCAATGCTGTGAGCTGTGGTTTAAGTCACAGATGCTGCTCAGATCCCATGCTGCTGTGGCATAGGCCGGCAACTTGACCCCTAGCCTGAGAACTTCCATATGCTGCCAGTGCTGCCCCCCCAAAAAAAAAGACTCCCCCCCAAAAAAACCCAAAAGAAACGTCCATCACTTTGAAGACCCTGAACACTATTCCCTAAATGGATTCACACTTAGAACTTCAAAGTATTTTTGAGGCTCTACTATGATACAACAAATCATTTGTTTTATTTTCCAATTTATTTATAGTTACCTCTCTTCGAAATAAAATTAAGAAACGCTGCTCTCCTAAAGAAAGCAAGTTGTAAAATACAATTTCCTTCATTAGACTTAAATCTTACTCAAGTTTTGCAAAGTTTTTTTAGCTGAACTTATTGGACCCACACCCAGAGTAACAACCAACATGGCAGAAATATTTTGTGCTTACAATAAGTGGTGGCATGAATTTCTCGTTCTTCTCTGTACGTGCGGATGTAACCTCTGATCTGGACAAGGTCCCCAATTTCTATCTTTAATCGCTGTGCAATGGTTTCCTGCAGCTTCTTAAGCTGTGAGGTTAAGCTCAGCTCTCCTGTACTTGTAGCAGCTGTAGCTGTTGGGGCCAGAAGGAAAGAGAGAAACTCATTAACACAATCGCCCCACCACTCAGGGAGAGATTTGGGGCAAGACCCACACGACATTTATTTATTTTACTTGTGACTCCACTGCGGGAAATCTGCATAACCTTTTGAAATCCTCTACTGAATGAAAGGCCTTAGCCTTAAGGATACATCCAGGTGAAGGGAACAGAGCCTGGAGGGAGGTTTGACAACCCAGGTGGGCCAGTTACAATGTCTTCCTTCCTATCCCTGCATCCCCTGTGCCGAGGACTCTACGCCCACCAGGGCTGAATTCTGTGAGTTCGGTTGGGTTTGGTGGCAATAGCTCTAAACAACCGTTTAAAGTGTCTGTGCGGGGAAATGCTATCAAATTGAGTTGTCGTGATTTTTATACACCAATAATTGCAATAAAATTCATTAAACAACGGGAAAAAAATAATAAAGTGTCTGTGCAGGGAGACAGAGGCCTGGCATGAGGGAAAAGGGGCTCATAGTCTCCATTTGTGTTTTTTTTTTTTTTTAATGGGGAAGAGAAATTTGCCTAAGGCTGATTTTCTACCAGAGTGCTCAACACCCTAATCTCTCTCAGTTCTCAGCTTTGTTGGGTAAGTAGGCTAATTCCCTCTTCCTCTCTCTCCCTCTCTCTCTCTCCCTCCCTCTCTCCCTCTCTCTCTCTCTCTCTCTCTCTCTCACACACACACACACACACACCCATACCACTTAAAACTATAAACTTAAGCAACTGCATGGTAAAAAGAACCCAATGCACACTCAATTCTGAATAATTCCTATCACTTAAACTTACTTTCAGAATGTATCAGGTCAGTAATAAGAACAGCCATGATGGGTTAAGGATCGAGTGTTGTCACCACAGTGGCTCGGGTTGCTGCCAGGGTACGAGTTCCATTCCTGGCTGGGGAACGTCCACACTGCAGGTGTGGCCAAAAAAAAAAAAAAAAATTGCCACAAATGTTTGGGTACGACAGGTGCTGTTCCAAGGGAAAAAAAGCCTTCAAGCTAAAAAACCTAAATAATCTATCAGCACATCTAATCCTCACAACCATTTTTTATTAGCTCCTTTTCACACATGAGGAAACTGAGTCATAGAGAAGTCAAGCAACTTGCCCCAAGTAAAACAACTAGTTAGCAACAAAGCTGGAGTTTGAACTCAGGCAATCTCTGACTCCAGAGCCTTCCTGTTTAATCTTTTTCTCTGCTGCCTGCTCCATGAGTATACTCATATTTTCCATGGTTATCACTAATGTGTGTAAACACTTTTGTGTTGTTTTTCTGTCTAGCATAACTTCAAATACACAAATGTATCCACAGAATCTATACAGCTCAGCATTTTAAATAGCAACATAGCATTCTGTCATGTTCATAGGCCACAGTTTGTTTAGCTGGTCTCATTAAATGTTCCATCCTTTTCCTTTCACAGTTTTTTTTTTTTTTTTTTTTGGTTTTTATCACTAGCACTGTATGGGGCTTAGATAACAGAGTCAGACAGACCAGACTTGAAGCTCAGGTCACTTCTTATTAGCTGTGTGACCTTGGGCAGGCTGCTTAACCTCATTGTGCCTGTTTCCTCCTTTATGAGGTGGGGACTATAACAGTCCACCTCACACAGAGAGTTGTTGTGCATGATCTGAGTTAATCCTTACATCATGAGGTTAGTACAATGCCAGATCTATAGGAAACATTCAACAAATGTTAGGTACGAGTGAGAATGAATAATTAAGCTCCCAAGACAAAAATTTTGTTTTCTTTGCGGTCTTTCACTGGGATTACTGGATAGAAAAGTACAAACAGGTTTAGAGTAAATTACATATCATCAGAATGTTTGCTAGAAGAAAACAATCAAACCATTCTTATTTTACAAGGTGTTACCAGCAATGCGTGCAGGCTTGTAGCTCCTACATGGCTTTGGTCATTTGGATTTTTAACATATCAAAAAATACATAATGATTCTGTAACATTTTATTTTGCTATTAAACAACCAGAGAGACCATGTGGTGGTGTTGGGTTGTTTTTTGTTTGTTTTTGCTGAGGCATGTGGAAGTTCCCAGGGCAGGGACTGAACCCGTGCCGCAGCAGGAACCACAGCCACAGCGGTAACACTGGAGCTTTAACCGCTAGGCCACCAGGTTACTCCAAGATCAGCTGTTTTTATACAGAATGATTTACTCCCTGAATTTCTTTACATACTAGCCTTCATCTCTTTTGAACAATTTATGTTGATTTCTGGAAAAAATGAAGGGACACTTTATCATTTATGCCTATGAATCCACTCTACCCATTCCATTGCTTTCTTTCTTCTAGTTTTTAAATTTTGTTTTAGCATATAAAAGTTTGAAAAAAAACTCTTAGTCTCCCCTTCCTGTCATTAACAATAGCTTTCAGTGCTTTAACAACTTAACACATATAGGAGCTTAACGTAGATACCCCCCTACGTATTGTGATAATACACAACTCTATCTTCTTTGGTTTACTTTATGGAAGTTGCAAGACAGTGATCAGTTACCTCTTTTTTAATATTGTTAACAACCTGAACCAACAACATCTGTTAAAATGCTAACTTACATCCTTCTGTGGCATTATTTCTGATGTCATAGACTAGGGTTTCTATAATGGAATGAATAACGGTTTATTGATCAAGTTTTCTGCTTTTTAATCTAATACAATTTAGATAACCATGGCTCTGTAATGTGCAGAGGCATTACTTTTCTTTAAACAGACCAACTCTACTAAGGGAAACAGCGGCATGGAGAGCTCTGTATAGACCAGTAATCAATAGCTAGGAATCTAAACACAATCAACGTTAATGTTATTCAGCTTACTGGGTTTCTTCAGAAAAATACCCAAGTATTGATTTTTTTAAAAGGTTATTCCGTCTGGGTTCCTGTCCCCAAGTCCTCTTTTATTTGGGCTGAATTTTAAACGTATTTATAAATTCCCCCTGCCGGTTATTCAGACATAGTAAGTGATAATAAAGGCTTCATGTAGCACCGCTGAAATGATCAGACTGAGGGCTGGTCTGAGAAAAAGAGGCTCAGCTTTCATTTAAAGGGAGAACCAAATCACCGAAAGAAGGGCTCAAGCTGTGTAATTTAATGAATATAATGAGGTGGTTGGAGCCTGGCAGAATTTTATTTTAAGTAGCCTATTCCACTCTGAAAGATAAATCCTCTTTAAAATTCTAATACTAAGCACCAAGCTTTTTTAACTTTTCTCATAAGCTAAGTCCAAATGGAACATTCAACGTGACATTTATAGGAGTTAATATTATATTTTTATACCTTAACTGACTGGAACATGATTTTGGCTCAGACTAAATTTTGCTTAAAAAAATTAGTCTTCATTGGCCACTTTCCAGTGGAAAGCTTTAAAACTGAGGGTGATTAAATTAAAAGAAGAGAATGGGCTAGTTGGGAATAATTTTAAAATATCACTTCTGTGTAACATGATAAGAATCATTTTCAGACTTTCTTCTTGTACCCTTACCCTCACCTTTTTTTTTCTTTTCAGGGCTGCACCTGCAGCACATGGAAGTTCCCAAGCTAGGGGCTGAATCAGAGCTACAACTGCCAGCCTACACCACAGTCACAGCAACACAGGATCTGAGCTGTGACCGATACCACGGCTCATGGCAATGCCGGATCCTCAACCCAGGAAGCAAGACAGGGATCTAACCCGCATCCTCATGGATACTAGTCAGACTCATTTCCGCTGCACCACAACTGGAACTCCTTCGTTTTTTGTACCCTCAGTTTTTATTCTCAAAGCAATTTCCAATTAAGGCTGCTGACTGTGACTGTTTATCTTTTCATCTTCTTATGAAAAATCTCATTTTCATTATTGATAGCCATGTTACCTAAAAATTACTTTAAAAAGTTACATAATATTCGTGATGATATCATTTTTTTAAAAAAAAAATTCTGAAAGTTAACACAATGTCTAAAACAGGAGTGTATAAACTACACAGCTCATGGACCAAATCCATACACAATCTGTTTTTGTAAATAAAGTTTTATTGGAACACTACTATGCCTGCTTGTTTATGTTCAGTCTATAGCTGCTTCTGTGTTACAATGGCAGTGTCGAATAGTTGAGATGCAGACCATATGGTCCACAAAGCAGAAGACAATTATTGTCTAGCCTGTACGAAAAAGTCCACTGACCACTGGTTCAAAACAAATATGCACAGGAGCTCCCCTGTGGTGCAGTGAGTTAAGGATCTGGCATTCTCACTGTATGGGCTTGGGTCACTGCTGTGGCGTGGGTTTGATCCCCGGCCTGGGAACTTCTGCATGCCACAGGTATGGCCAAAAAATAAAAAAAATAGGAGTTCCCATCGTGGCTCAGTGGTTAACGAATCCGACCAGGAACCATGAGGTTGCAGGTTCGATCCCTGGCATCATTCAGTGGGTTAATGATCCGGTGTTGCCGTGAGCTGTGGTGTAGGTTGCAGATGTGGCTTGGATCCCGCATTGCTGTGGCTCTGGCCTAGGCCGGTGGCTACAGCTCTGATTAGATCCCTAGTCTGGGAACCTCCATATGCCGTGGGTATGGCCCTAGAAAAGGCAAAAAGACAAAAATAAATAAATAAATAAATAAATATAAATAAAACAAATATGCATAATCAACTTTAGACCTTTTTTGGCTTTTTTTTTTTTTTTTTTGGTGTGTGTAGCAGCTTAATGTGGGATCTCAGTTCCCAGAGCAGCGATTGAACCTGGGTCGCAGGAGTGAAAGCACTGAGTCCTAACCACTAGACCACCAGGGAACTCCTCCAAACTAAACCTGCTGATTGAAGATTGTGCAGTACTACAACTATAAATCTGCAAATGATTTAAATACCTTAGACATACATGAAAATTCAAATACCTGACTGCCTTATGGATTTCTTACCTCTAAGATATCTGCATAAAAACCTGTTGTTTCCCTTAATTTCTTTTTAATCTACGAAGCTTCATAAATTAAGAAGTACCATTGATAAAGATATTCCCAAATTAGGAGATGGGAATACCAAAGTTATGTGAAAGTGATGGCCAAATTCTAAGTGTAAATACATTAGAAAATGAAGCAAAGGAACATCCCACTGCTCAGTAGAGCTAAAGCAGGAAGCTGCGATTCTGACAGGTAACATCAAAAAGGAAAGAAGAAAGTACTCCAAATGTTACATATTCTTAACATGTGTAACAGGAGGAGACAGATACTAGATGTTAGATAGCAGAGCGACAATTTTTATTGAAAACCCCAGTGTATAAAGCATCAAACCGCATATGCTGTAAAACAAAGAAAAACAGGGCGCCAGGAGCCATAGCTTCTCTGGAACCAAAAATGGTCACCACTATTGCACAATATTTTTCTTAATATTATGAGCTTAAGCAACTCAAAAAACTACCTAAGGAATATTAAACACAAGAAATTCTAAATGCTGCTTCAGTTATAGACGATGAGTTCAATATACATTTTTTTTTTTTTTTTAATTTCATGGCCATACTCACAACGTATTGAAGTTCCCAGGCCCGGGTTTGAATCTGAGCCACAGCTGAGACCTACTCCATAGCTGTGGCAATGCTGGATCCTTTAACCACTGTACTGGGCACCAAACCTACACCTCTGCAGTGACCCGAGCCACTGCAGTTGTGTTCTTAACCCGCTGTGCCACAGCGAGAAGTACGGATGTACAATTTTAAAGTTCTTTTTCAGTTTATATTATTTAATGGCTAACTTCCAGGGAATCCTATCTTACCTTCTCTTCAGTCTTAGAATTCCTGGCATATTTGTTTGAATAAGCTAGAGATTTCAGAAAACCTGGATCATGGGAGCACAGAGGTTAGTGGCAACCATGTTTGGGCAAAAGCTTTCAAAAAAGCTTTGGTCAGGTGATATGCCCTAAGCAAGTGGATTCTTACCTGATCAACAATTAGGCTAAAGCATCTTGACTTGTGTATTAAGTGGCCTGGTAAAACTGAATTGCTGAAACGTCTAATAACCTATTCACATTCCTGTAGACTTAGAAGGAAGTGAGCACCAAAGAAATGGTAGGAAGAAAAGCAACTGGCTCCCCTATAATACCAGTTTGCAGAACAGCCAAAGTCCTAGGTAGAGTGCTTCAAGTTGACCAGTGTAACTCACCAATGGATAAATGTGAGCATTTGTAATGACAGCAGTTCAGCTGAGCTACCTTGAGTAAAATCTACTGGTTAACTGAAAAGGTAAAGAAGCATGGCAAATAAAATTACCTGATGAGGAGTTGGTATTATTCAACTTTTTCCAGCAGATGCAGTTGATAACTCCAGTGCTATCATCCACTGCAAGAGAAGTGTAAGAGAGTAGGACATAGATGTGGGCATTACTGGTGAATTAGCACGTTGCCACCACATTCAGCCAAAGTGAAAGATGACATTTTTCAACAGCCTGGTTGGGCGAATCCCTCATCAAACTTCCCTTCCACCCTTAAAATAATCTCTCACCATACATCATGGGAACTGCTTGGCTGCCATGTCAATATGATACATGAGCCCAGCAGAATGTAGTTTTTTCTCTTACACTATCTCAAGGGTACTAACCTCTCCTAAAATTGGTGTCCTCAGGAAGTGAAGTGCAAAGATCTCAATAACTGCTAACATATAAGATCAGCCTTGCTCTCCTACTCTGCTACCAGAGACCATCACCTGATCTGTGGCGAGAGGCACTCAGGGCACAGCTACATGTCACCATGTGCTCTTTTGCTAGCTTGCTGACTTAGTAAGACAAGGCATCCCAAGTCTTTGGGCCTGGACTTCTCTTTGAAAGCGCTTCTACCCAGTCCTTAACACTGCAGGGGATGTAAGGAAAGCCAAGCACATTAGAGAAAGGCGAAGTTTTTATTTTCATACTAAAAATAATTACATCCCTGGAGTTCCCGTCATGGTGCAGTGGAAATGAATTCGACTAGGAACCATGAGGTTGCAGGTTTGATCCCTGGCCTCGCTCAATGGGTTAAGGATCTGGTGTTGCCGTGAGCTGTGGTGTAGGTCACAGACGTGGCTCGGATTCTGCATTGCTGTGGCTGTGGGTCTACAGCTCTGATTCGACCCCTAGCCTGGGACCCTCCATATGCCGCGGTGCAGCCCTAAAAAGACAGAAGACAAAAAAGAAAGAAAGAAAGAAAGAAAAATTACATCTTGGCCATACAAACAATACCAGTCTGGAGTTCCTATTGTGGCTCAGTGGAAAACTGACTAGTATCCATGAGGACATGGGTTTGATTCCTGGCCCTGCTCAGTGGGTTAAGGATCCGGCATTGCCATGAGCTGCAGTATAGGTCGCAGACATAGCTAGGATCTGGCGTTGCTGTGGCTGTGGTGTAGGCTGGCAGCTGTAGCTCCAATTTAACTCCTAACCTGGGAGCTTCCATATGCCTTGGGTGCAGCCCTAAAAAGGAAAAAGAAGAAGAAGAAGAAGAAACAATACTGTTCTGGCTTATTTTATCCCTAGAGGGAAAAAAAAAATCAAAGAATTCCCACTGCACTTGGATTTATAACTGCAGAGAAACTTGGAGATGTATGTCTGATTGGGGATGCAAAGCATTTCCTTTTCTCCTAATTTCTGACAATCTCAGAACAGAGGTTGTGAAATGTAGGGTCAGTGGGCTTAATGATTTTTTTTTTTTTAAATCACTAACTAGGCTACTATAAAAACACATGTAATACATAAGTACCTTAAGGAAAAATTTTTCATTTCTGGTTTAAATCTGTGTTGAGGAGTTCCTGTCGGGGCTCAGTGGTTAACAAACCCGACTAGCATCCATGAGGACTCGGGTTTGATTCCTGGCCTCGCTCACCGGGTTAAGGATCCAGCATTGCGTGAGGTGTGGAACAGGTCGCAAAAGCGGCTCGAATCATGCATTGCTGTGGCTGTAGCACAAGCCAGCGGCTACAGCTCCGATTAGACCCCTAGCCTGGAAGCCTCCATATGCCATGTGTGCGGCCCTAAAAATAAATAAATAAATAAATAAATAATAAAAAATAAATAAATAAGTCTGTGTTGAAAGCAGAAGCTGAGAAGACTTCTTATACTAAAACAAATTCTAGATGGGTTTTACTTTATTAAATATATGGGATCCTAAGAAGATGAGAAGAAAATTTGGGTGAATACTTTTAACCATGGGCTTACACCCGATGGTGGGAGACTTTTTTAAGTAGACCTGAAAATCAGAGCTCATTTTAAAAAGTCTGATACATTTGACCAACAAAAAACTAATACTCTATCACTATTTTCCAAATGATGGCATTGATATCTTAACACATCAAGAACTCATACAAAGCAATAAGGAAAAGATCAAGACCACAAGAGAAAAAGTGGCAAAGAAAAAGAATATCATGGAAGATAAAAATGCCAATGGACATGTGTCCGTAAACTAAATCACTAATTACCAGGAAAAAAAAGCAAATTTAAATAATTTCTTAATTCCTAGAATGGCAAACATTAAAAATACTGATACCCTCATATGCTGTCAGAGGGACTGTAAATTCACACCAAATTTCTAAAGATCAAGTTTGGAAATGTGTATCAAGTTTTGAAGTATATATACCACTTTATTTAGTATTTACTTCCAATAATTTATCCTAAGGAGAAAAATAGAACAAATGTACAGATATACACATGTTGTATAAGGATTTTATTGTAATATTGCTTTCAGTACTACAAGTTGGAAATAACCTAAATGTATTTATAAATATGGAATTGGTTAAATACACTACAGTGGCATGGCATATGAGCATAAAAAGTTATAATGAAGATTTATGTTCAGTGCCACTAAAAGATACCTCACTGTAAAACAGAAATCATACATATAATCTAATTTATGTAAAATATTAAACAGTATGTTTTGACAGAAATGATTTTAAGACATTAAAATGCTAATAGCAGTTTCTTTTGGAGTGTGAACAAAGAACCCCATATTCAATGTACACATTGACTGTAAGCCTAATTTTAGAAAGATTAAAAAGAGAAAGAAAGATATAGACTAGTAATGAGGAAATAAGGCATACTGGTATTTCTTCACATGAGGAACATGTTGGAAATATTAGGAAGGATGTTCACCTAAACACGGACATTGTTTTTGTCTGATTTTTAGGGTTTCTCGTACTTCATTAAAACTTTCTCTAGCTTTAAGCTTTATTTTATAATGAGTACCATTTTAAGAAGCAAAAAAAAAATCAGTAAGGATATTTTGAGTTAAAAAAATCATGAAAGACACATCTAGGCCCACTAGTCTTCTGGCCAGTATAAAATCTTGATTAATAATGGAAAGCCAAAAGACATTAGCCCATGAACCTTTGTTCTAGAAAACATGAGGTCCTTCTAGTCTTGACTGTAGCCTCCCAGGATTCTAGGTCAGAGTTTGAGTCGCTGCCAGGTGCTCTGTGTGCTCAGGGCACTGCCACCCAACCTGGTGACTTCCTGGTTTGTAACTTCTCTTGGCCGACCCTCTCCTGGCGCCCTGATGTCTGACGCTGGAAAGCCCAGCAGTGGGGAGAGTCCTTACAGTGTTGGGCAGCATGGTGGGGGCCGCTGGCCTTTTGTTTCAGCCATGGGACGAATCAGGGTGAGCCGGAAGCAACCCCAGCATACCAGGGCCTGTGGTGAGTCAGGCCAGCAGAACAGGACCTGGGACAGCAGGAGTGGCCACCTGGCAGATGGCCCGAGAGCTAAGTCAGGCCTGGAGAGTGCAGCTCTCCCTTGAACATGCCCAACAAGAATTAAAGTCGCAAAAGTGTTTCTACTCTCAATTACTTCAACCTTCAGAGGCTTTTCATTTCCCCACAAACCACAGATGTGTCATGCTCTCATGATACCCACACTAAGAGAGATGTTTATTGGAGAAGAATCAGCCATATCACCTCATCTTTTTATAATTAGAAAAGGGGTTAAGTGAAGCTTCTTTAGGTCAGAGGCATTATATATGGCCTGGATCTACAGCCAGGACTGATATCCTCAGTTTGCTTCATTGTGATCTAAAAGTAAGAAAATTTAAAACCAGATGCAACTGATTTGGATGGGGGAGGGGCATGAGAGAGAAAAAAAATTAAGTTATATGGAATTTACACAGCACACTGGAGTCAGTTAATAGATTGAACTCACCAGTGAACCTTGAGCAAGTAACTGAGCCTTAGTTTTCTCATCTACAAAATGAAAATAATATCTGTCTTTTCTCTTCCAAAAGGTTAGGAAAAGAATAACATGAAATTATGCACATAGAAGTGCACTATTATTTCTTCGCCGGTATTTGAAGAGGAAGTACTATAATGCACGACAGATAACGTACTTGCTGCAGATGGGTACTCTGCAGGAACTCAGTGAATGCTTGTTGAAATGTATGCAGAAAGAGAGCCAATGTCTTTGGTAAAATAAAGCAGAGAAGAGATCCACTCCGGGAATGTATCACAATGGATCCATTCCAGAGTTTAAAAAAAAAATACAGGCTGAGAAAAAGCAGAGGGCATGAGAAATCTCATCTCTCACATGCTATTTTATAAGCACAAGACAACTATGCCCAGGAAAATGTATACATGTTGAAGAAATGCCATGACATTGTATCTGTCAAGATTCAATCATGCACAGATTGCAGGTGAAATGTTCTTGTCATCTAGTTCAACTGACTTCTATTCTTCCCCCAAGTGGAACAAGAATACAAATCCAAGTCAATATAGCAATGACAATGTCAAGTATACCAAAAGGCAATGAATTCAAGTTAAGCTTCCCACAAAATATCTAGCTTGGCCTTTTAACTAAAGAGAATCTTGGCAATATAATAAAATGATTATATTATAAGTCAGTACAGCTACTATGGAAAACAGTATGGGGGCTCCTTAAAAAGCTAAAAATAGAGTTGCCACATGATCCAGCAATCCCACTCCTGGGCATATATCTGGACAAAACTATAGTTCAAACAGATACATGCACCCCTATGTTATAGGTGCACAACTCACAATAGCCAATGTACGGAAACAACCTAAATGCCCATCGGCAGATCAATGGATAAAGAAGATGTGGCACATATATCCAATGGAATACCACTCAACCATAAAAAGAATGAAATAATGCCATGTTCAGCAACGTGGATGGACCTAGAGATTATCATACCAAGTGAAGTCAGAAAAAGAAAGACAAGTACCATGTGATATCACTTACACATGGAATCTAAAATATGACACAGTGGGATTTCCTGTTGTGGTGCAGCAGAAATAAATCTGATTAGGAACCATGAGGTTGTGGGTTGAGCCCTGGCCTTGCTCAATGCTGAGTTAAGGATTCAGCATTGCTGTGAGCTGTGGTGTAGGTCACAGATGTGGCTCGGATCCTGCGTTGCTGTGGTTGTTTAGGCTGGCAGCTGCAGCTCTGATTGGACCCCTAGCCTGGGAACCTCCAAATGCCACAGGTATGGCCCTAAAAAGCAAAAAAAAAAGTTGACACAAGTGAATTTTTCTACAAAACAGAAACAGACTCACCGACATAGAGAACAGTGGTTACCAAAGGGGAGAGGGGTTGGGAGAGGGATGGATTGGGAGTTTGGGATTAGCAGACATGAACTATTATATAGAATGAATAAACAACAAGGTCCTACTGTACAGCAAGAGAATTATATCAAATATCCCATGATAAACTATAATGCAAAAGAATATGAAAAAGTCTAACATGTATACACACACACATATATATGTACAACAATCACTGTGCTATACAGCACAAATTAACACATTATAAATTATACTTACACAAAATAAAATTTTTAAATGATTACATTAAACTCTATGAAAAAAAAAATCAAGACCCATGACACTAAAATCATATTCTAACAGTCTGCTGGTGTCCAAACAATAGAAACCCTTCATTTAGTTTCCTGCATCATAAGGGAAGGGAAATTTTGTTACTGGATATTTACCCCTTTGGGTACTCAAAGGCTTTTTTAACTATTCTGGATATAAATCTTAAAATTTATTATATATATATATATTAAATAACTTATTCATACTTTCCTGTCTTCTTGAGCCTACTTTAATGATAACTGCCTTTTTATTTTTAGAGGTGTCAATATAAACATATCTTTTGCCATTTATAGATATGCCCTAGGTATCAAGTGCCCATTCCTGATCAACCTGAGACTGTATTTTAATTCTTCTGCCTCCTAGCTCCCCGAAGCTGTTACCTGACTATATTCATCAGTATCATTCCTACCTGTGTCCTCATTTTACACTTAGTTTACATCAGTGGCTGCAAATGGTTCTAGAGGACAAGAGCATGGGGTTTGTGGGAGTCCCCAGCTGTTCTGAAAGGCTGGGGTTGCTTCAGATTCATTGTCCATCTAAGTGGGGTCCTTCTACATAAAGTCAGCGGCAGACACAACTGTTCTTACCTCCATAGCTGTAGAAAGCATCTCTTTCTCTCACTCCAACTACAGTTCCCAAGATATCTACCTGTTTTATTGGATGCCCGTTGTAAAAAAATACACCTGAAATTAAAGAAAAAAAAAAGGGTAAAGACCATATAATGTATGATGATGTATTCTGCTTCAGTAAATGTTAACCGAGTCAAAAAATCAGTGCCATGCTGCTTGCTAAGATTCCAGACTTAAGAATCAGCCCATGACAAAGAGCAAGCCCCAAGAAATTCATGTCTTCCTCAAGGATCAAAAGTAGGAAGTTTGGCTTCAAAGAAGCTTATACTAGTGCAAAAAGGAGAAAACCAATATTGTCCAACTAGTTCTGTTTAGTCTTCTTTCTACTTGCGACAATGTGAAATACACCTCCCTGTAGAACTCTCGGTGGGGGCCCGAAAACAACCATGGTATTATGAGATCTGACAGCATTGAATTTTGAGGGACTGGAAAAGCAAACAGAGAGGAAACCACGAGAAAGGCTCCTCTGGCTTTTCTAGGAAACCAGTCACCATTTCTACGAATTCGCAGCAGCATTAAAAAACAAAACAAAACAAAACAGAGAGAGAGAGAGAGAGACAGAGAGAGAGAGAGGGAAGATAATTAGGTTACAAAACACTACTCTCAGGGCCAGCAGATTACAATTTAAAAACTTCTCTTTTTAAAATTCTAATTTCAAAGCCTAGGCGATAGATGCCGGCAGGCAGATTCCCACCAGAGCGGAAACATGAGAGGAAGAACCCTACCCATGAACACCCAGAGGCCTTTTTTAGACTCGGGGACAGAACATAGAGAGGGACTCCTGGCAGCGGTGAGTCCCCGATTCCCACCTGAGGCCCCAGCTCTGCCCCAGCTCCTGTAGAGCTTCCCTCCGTGGCACCCCACATCCTTACCTGAACTTCTTATTTTGGGCTTAAGCTACTTGCATTGTGTTCCTGTCACTTGCAGCTAAAGAGTTTAGACTAAAAATCCTCTCCAGCCTATTTTTTTTTTTTTTACTGTCTCCATGATGGCTGAATTACTTACTTTCAGAAAGGGCTATACATTTTTAAATGGCAACTTCCTTCTCAAATAAATGTAAGAATTATAAACAAAGAATCGATTACCACTCCAGGTATTTGGGCCCCCTCACCTCCCTCAGCCTGTCTTCTCCACATCCACAGGGGTGAGGAGGAGAGACCACAGCCTGAATCCCGAAGCCCTTCAGAACCACCAGAACAGCCTCTGCTGATAGTTCTCTTGTTTCTCATGTGAATAAAGGGGCTGGGGACCAGTCACTCATAGCCAAGTCCCCGAGGAATGGACAAGGAGGCTCTTGGCCCCAGTCAGCCAGAGATTCTAAGAGGGTGCGATGTGGTTTGAAGGTGTCAAATTAGCCAAAAGAAGGGCCCTCTCCCTGGCAGAGGCATATTTCTAAAGGCAACCTACTGGACTGGAGACTGTGCACAGGGCAAACTTGGGGGCCAGGAGTTGAAATGACAAGGCCACGTGAAGGAAGGAGCCTGGTCCCTGGGTCATCCCTGGAGAAGTTGTTTCCCTCCAAAAATGTTTGGACTGAATGTGGACAAACTGGTTCCACTGAAAAGTCATGAAACCTTAAGAGCAGGACAGTTGTACCTGACTTCTGAGTGATTTACCATTGAAATCCAGTGCCCACCTGTGGGGAGACTCAGTCCTCGGACACTAAGGAGAGAGGGCGGGAATTCCCATTCAGTGGTTTAAGAACCTGACTAGTATCCACGAGGATTCAGGTTTGATCCCTGGCCTTGCTCAGTGGGTTAATCTGGTATTGCCGTGAGCTACAGGGTAGGTCACAGATGTGGCTCAGATCTGGAGTTGTGGTGGCTGTGGCGTAGGCTGGCACCTGCAGCTCCAATTTCACCACTAGCCTGAGAACTTCCGTATGCCACAGGTGTGCCCCTAAAAAAAAAAATGGGGGGTGGGAGAGAGTACCTTCAGAGGAGGCAACCCCTATCGGACCTTTGCAGGCAGGTCGGGCTTCCTGTAGCAGAAGGGAAGTTTAAATCTGGACAATGAGCCTCCCCCAGGGTCAGTGTCCTCCGCTGAAGTGTACCCTGCCACAAGTCCTGCTACAATCCTTTAGTGCTGCTGTAGGGCCCAGTGGGGCTGAAGGAGGCCCCAGACTGGTCTCTGGCTGCATTCAGCCCTTTCTGCCTCCCCAGACGTTTTGGACATTCCATTTGTGCGCTGAGCAGAACCAAGTTAGAGAGATCTCTTTCCTAGAACTTGACTGGCTATTCTCTCCCCGAGCCTAACCCAGGGTCTGTCCTGGTTGCCAGGCATCAGAGACGGAACACCCCCAGGGCTCTGTGTGGTTGGCTGTGGCTCCCAGGACACGGGCAGTTAGAGGCAGAGCCCCGGAGCCCTGTAGACCCAGGGAGAGCCTGCTGCCTGCCCCGAAATGTCTTCCCAGCTGCTCCTAAAGCCACTGTGGGGTGCTCTGCTGGTGATGTTGAAAGCTTGAGACAAGCCTCGGGGCTCTCTGAGTCTTCCTGGGGCACCCTGGTGTGTGCCGCTACTGTGGTTTTTATAATCAAGAGCTGACACAATTTACAAAGGGGAAAAGAGCCAGCCAAAAGGTATTCTGCCTCGGCTGATGTATACAGAAAAGGCAGCAAGAAGAGTGGACTCATGACAGAAGCCAAGGAAGTCCTCAAGTCACCTGTGGTGGATGCCAGTCCTCCGATGTTACCAACTGTACGGAGCAACGCTTGAAAAAAATCTGAACAGGTCTCCAGTTGAGGACACAATAGACTTTCTTGAAAGAGGACAGAAAAGAGAGCCCCCTAAACTTTCTTCTCATAGACTTACCATGCCTGTCTTCAGTGACAGACACGTTGGCTCAAAGATGTAAAAAAAAAAAAAAAAAACAAGGAAGGAGCTCCCACTGTGGTGCAGTGGGATTGACAGCATCTTGGGAATGCTGGGACATGAGTTCGATCCCCAGCCCGGCACAGGGTTAAGGATCCAGAGTTGCCACACCTTTGGCTTAGTTCGCAGCTGAGGCTTAGATCTGATCCCTGGCTCGGGAGCTCCATATGCCGACGTGTGGCTGAAAAAAACAAACAAAAACCCACCAAGGAAAAACATCTTAAAAGGAACACAGAAAGAACAATAGAAACAGCTTTAGCAGAAGATAACAGATGGTTTGAATAAAATCATTCAGAGAAAACTGAAGAAATACACGGCTTGGAAATGGAGAAGGAACACCCCCAAATATATAGAAACGTGAATTACACACATCAGAAGCACAACCTCCACAAGGAGGAGGATATGGAGAAAGCACTGGCAAGAACCCCTTCCTGCCATTAACACCAGAGTCTCTTTTATGAGAAAAGAGCAGGTCAGAGGCACAATGCCCCACAAGACTACTCTTACTTCAGGCACCAGCCCCAAGTTTGAGGGTCCTCGGGCTGTGTACGCTTCTGATCAACTGGCTACAAACACCCTTGACAACAACCTCAAGCTTGATGCTTTGGTAGACCAAGACACAGGACTCAGGAAAGTGCTGTACTAAAGGCAACAGTTTTACAATGAAGAGTACAAACCAGGACTAGCCAAATGAAGAGATGCACAGGACAAGGCTGGGACATAAGGTTGGGGATAAAGATAAGGTCTGGGAGAATCTAGCCATAACGCTTCCACATCCTTGGGACACGTCAGCCTCCGATATCCACTCATGGTTATCAATCAGCAAAGCTCACTCAAGCCTCAATGTCCAGGGTTTCATTACATAGTAGGCCAGCATGCCTGAATCACTGCCCACCTGACAACTCAATCTCCATCCCTTCTCGTCTCCCACAGGGTTGGGCTGATGTCAACTGGCTCAAACCCAACCTTCTCATCACGTGGTTGCTTTTACAGGCCTGAACAGCCCCCTTACCCTGAAACTACATAGGGGTCCAGCAGGAAGCACCTCATTAGCATAAACTCAGTGGGGCTCAAGGCGCCCACCATGAACCAAAGACACTCCTATCATTCCAGAAATCCACATCTTCCAGGAACCTTGAACAAAGGCCAGCCAAATTCTTCATCCTACATTTGTTTCTTTTTGAAAATCACTTTTTTGGTTAACTTTGTTGTGTTAAGATGTTCCTTGTTGTTTAAACATTTCTAAATTTTATGCAGTCAAAATAAAAGTTCTCCCTTTATGACAAAGTCAAACACAACAACAACAGACAACAAACAAAAATAAAAACCTAAACTAGCAGCATTTCCCACCCCTCAGAGCCCTACAGTACAGTCCAAAGAAGACCACCCAGTGAAATTACGGTTATTGTCTTCTTCAACCATGACGTTTCAAAACCAAGCAGAGCCCTTTGGGGCCCTCCTATGTTGTCCCTCCACCCCACTTTCCTGTTTGTAGGAAAAAGGCTTCAGTCTCCTGGACCTTCCTGGACTTCCAAAGGGCAGATTCAGGTAGTTACTAATTAGGGGAGTGAGGAATGCAGAAACAAAGGAAAAGCAGTCAAGAAACAATAGTGCAGCAATAAAACAGAGTCCTAGCTCCCCCTCAAAGGCAAATCTGATACACATCTTAGAATCATTCTGCAAGAAGACCCCACCCCCCATTCCCCCCACCCAGGTGGAGGACAGTAATTAGATGCTGAGAACCCAAGACTGGTCTCAGTTGATGATCTCAAGGCTGATAATTAAGATTTCTGGAACACCACCCTGTTACTTCACCACAAACCGGTCAGAAGAAAATCACATACCCTGCAGCCCTAGCCCTAAATGTTGCCTTTAAAAACTCAGGAATTCCCTGGAAGTATACTGGTTAGGATTTGTTGCTTGCACCACTGCAGCCTGGGTTCAATCTCTGGTCTGGGAACTGAGATCCCACATCAAGCCTCTAAGCCGCGGCACACGTTTCAGCCAAAAACCAAAACCAAAACAAAACCTCTTCTCTGAAAACCCTACGGGAGTTTGGGTTTTTGAGTCCAAGCTGCATATTCTCCTTGCAACAAACCTTTTGCTGCTCCAAACTCCAACGTTTTGGTTTGTTTGGTCTCACTGTGTGTCAGGCACACAAATTTGGGATTGACAGCAGTTTCCTTTTATTTTATTTTCAGCTGCTTTAACACAGCTTTTACTTCTTTTTGGTTGTGTTTTGGGGTTTTTTGGCTACACCCACAGCATGTAGAAATTCCGGGGCCAGGAAGTGAACCCATGCCACAGCAGTGGCCCAAGCCACAGCAGTGACAATGCCAGGTCCTCAATCAACTGCACTACCAGGGAACTATAACAGTTTCATTTTAAAAGCTACATCTGAAACATTACTGCCAGTGACATAACCAAGATCACTGGGAGCAGTTTTCCTTGATTTGCTGTTAATACCTTATAAAGGACATCACCCCAGGAGGAGTTAAGCCCTTATTACGACCCTGATACTTCCTTAAGCACCTACAGAAGACCTTTAAGCAAGGCTGGCATTTGGTGAGAATTAATTTCTTCCCAAGGAGATGAGCTATAAAGAATACCAGATTGTTCTGGAAAACAGACAGCTATGGGGGAGGATGGCTGCCTTCCAAGGAAAAAAACAGATCATTTCCAATAATAATTAGAAAATAAAGGTGTGGTGAAAAATCTGTACAAAAGGCTTTAGTGTAAGGTCATCCAAATATATTTGTACATAGAATGTGAAAATACACAAAACATGGTCTCATTAAAATGGTGCATATTTGAGATTCTTAACTACTTCTGACTCACAGCTTGCTATTCATTCAAAATAGCAAAGAGAGTTTCACCAAACTTCTCATGTAGCTCAGCAAACATGTGAAGATCCAGCCACAGCAATGTGAATTATTTAAACCTACCCCAAACGATATTTTCTATATTTGGGGTTATGACTACCACTCTAATAAAAAAATGATTTAAATTTATATGTATAATGCCTTGTTGCTTCAATTACTATTTCTTGAGAACCCACCACATGCCAGGCACTGTTAAGGCACAGATGACATAGGTGAACAAGGCAGATGCTGCCCTTCTTCTCAGGGAGTTGATACTGATTCTGATCTATTCAAAACCAAACCAAACCCCACAAGAAAATCAGGTATGGTTAATCCTCATTTTACAAAGAAGACACCTAAGCTTTACCAGTGAGTCACATGCCCAGACCAGGTAAGCGGCCACAGTTAGAAAAAGGGAGCAAGGCCCGAGATTTCTACCATGAGCAGGCCCTCAGAAAAACAACTGAGCTTTTTAAAATATGACAGACCTCATACCAGAGTAAAAACATGCCTCGTATAAAGGTTACTCCCTCAGGCATCTATTTAAAAAATAAAAACAAAGAAGATTTAGGAGTTCCCTCCGTGGCTCAGTAGTTAAAGAACCCGACTAAGATCCATGAGGATGTGGGTTCAATCCCTGGCCTTGTTCAGTGGGTGAAGGATCCGGCATTGCCGTGAGCTGTGATGTAGGTTGTAGACGTGGCTCAGATCCCATGTTGCTCTGGCTGTGGTGTAGGCCAGCAGCTGTAGCTCCGATTTGACCCCTACCCTTGGAACTTCCATGGGCCATATGGGTGTGGCCTTAAAAAAAAAAAAGGTTGAGACTGTTTTGAATTTTCTTAGAAATGAATTTCTTTGAGGATCAGGTTAGGTCAGTTTCAAAGCCTGCAGCTGTATAGGGTCTCTCTCATAAATCCCTTAGCCCCAGATTTCTGCAGCTTTGGAAGGGTGGGGTGCAGATGCAGCACTGAGCAGTCACCAGGCCAACCAGCCACATACCTGGCACCTGGCGGGACTCCTTCAAGTCCAGGATATCCCTAATGTAGAGTTTGGCAAAGGCTAAAAACACTGGATCCAAACCCCACAAGAGGGAAGGAGTTTCCTCTTCACACCGGCTGGATTCAGACTGCATCACTGCATCAGGAGGCTTCCAGCCAACCCTGAGAGGCTCTGCATCCAGAGTCAAAGATCTAGATGGGAGACACAAAAATCAGGACGCAAAGCAGTTAAAGTGGGTGAAACTTGCACGGCCCCTAAGCTGTTCTCTGGGTGGGCATCCATGACTCTGGGAGGGTACACCCAGGGGTCTGAGGCCTGTCAAACCGCAAGCCAAGGGCTTGAGGAAAGAGGCGTTCATCGCCTGAGGACCTGTGAGTTCCTTAAGCTCTTTCCCAGGAATTTCTTCTGCCCCAAGGGAGTGTTTCTCCTTCTCCAAAAAGTACCTATTTTGAAACAGTTAAACACCAACTTTCCACTTTGGGGAGACAGAGTCATACAGACAGACGTACCCTGAAACCGCTTTAATAGGTGGGGTCCAAGGAGGAACGGGCTCCCTCGCGGCCAGACACGAGAGAGGCGTAGTAGGTGGGTCTGTCCGAGGCTCTGCCCCTGCACCTTCCGGTGCCCGGGATGAGACCACGAAAGGGAGGAAAAGGAAACGAAAAGCAGACCCGCTCGTAGCCCCTCCCGTCACGCCCGCGCCGCCAGCCGTCAGGTCTCCAGAACGCGCAGGCCCGGCCTTTCCGGCGCTAGGAGGCCGCGGGCGCCCAAGGCCTGGAGGCGGCGCCGCCGGCCCCGCCCAGAGCGGGAGCGCAAGGCCCAGGACAACGCAGGCGCTCCCGGCGAGGGGAGGGGGCGGGGCCTGACCTCGCCGCGCGAGCGGGACTCACTCCCGTGTTCCCGCCCCGGCCTTTCCTTAGGACCGCCCATGACTCCGCCCACTCCAAACGAGGCCCCGCCCCGCTTCTTCCTGACCGCGCCCATTGTGCATCTCTCCGTGGCTTTTCCAGATACTATATTGCAGGTGGCAGCTGGGCTGGGCTGTGCGGGTTCCGTTTGTCTCTAGCTGCGCTTACCACAAGCCTTCATGGGAGCGCAGAGCCAAAATCTCCGGACCCTGGAGACTGGCCCTGAAATTCCTGCTGCCCAAACCCCACTTTCCAGGTCCCCCTTTCACTCCATTCCCGCTAGTCGTGGGACCCTGAGCCTTGACTTCGGAAAGGTAGGGACCGGTTCAGACAATTTTTTTTTCGTTCCTGATTAATTGAACAAATAAAGCAACTCCAAAAGCAGGGTTACATTGTGGCATATTTTAGGTGTTTATTTATACTTGATAAATGTTCTAGAAATACACGCACTCCCTGGGACTGTACAGTCTCTCTTCAGATAGTGCCTAAATTTGAGCCCTTGAGTGAATGTGAAGTCTTGACTCTGCTCGAGACTAGCCTGCTTTGCAAGTTCGTGACTAAGGTTGTCACCATCCCTTTTATTCTGTCTGTACTCCAAAATGTTGAATATATAAGAATTTTGAAAACTGGCATTTTGGTAAATTATGGCCACCTTGATGGTGCTTGTCCCCAGTAGTCCTAATTAAAAGTGAGAATAGATAGCCACGGTACACCCTCATAAATAAATAAATAAGCCACATCATGATATTACTTGAGATGGCAGGAATTCTTCCTAATTTACAGGGACTTTGTAAAACGGCAGCAGTAGTACAGGTCTCGTTGGCAGGACATTCCCAGGGGAGTTAAGTGGTGGCCAAAGGAAAAAAAATTGCTAAACTATTTAGCAGAGAAGGAACTTGAAGCAGCTGGAATGGAAAATGTGTGTCATTTAGAATGATGGCATTTAATTACATCCCTGGCCACTGAAGAAGCTAAAAAACAAAGTCCTTGGTAAAGTATAGCATTGCCCAGACACTACCACAGTGAATAGTTGGGTCTGTGGAGTTTGTGATTTAATTAAGAGAAGACACCTTTCTGAAAGGGCGAGGTTCTCTACCAGGAAGATGCTTCCAGCTGACTTGGAGAGATGGGGAGAGACATGTTGGATGACATTTTTCTTACTGCACACATCTGCTTCAGGCTACAACTCGAGAAGAAAATCACTGTTGCGTGTATGAAGAGCCTGAGATTTCAGGAATGACTCTTAGGATTCTCCAGGGTAGAGTGCTAGAAACAAGGGCCCTTGGGGACTCCAGGCTTACTGCTGGCCTTGGGGAGGGCCACACCCCAGTTGCGTTGAACAGAGTGGTCTGCCCCCGCCACCCCCAGAAGTCATCATTCACATTAAGGGAGGACTCCTTGGAATCTAGGGATGCTCCTTTTGATCAAAATGTAGAGTAGGTTGCAGCTGAATCCTACGGTGAGAAGTGGAACAGAATTTCCTAGACTGCTGAAGCATCCGGAGGAGTTTGGGAAGATCCTTTTCCCTGTCATCTCCATCCGGATACCAGCTTCCCCAAGCACTGGCCTAAAGGACTCCTGGAATCATGAACACAAAAGGGCTTGGAATTCCACAATGCTCCAAAGCAGATACTTCAAAACCCAACCGTTGACACGAGGCTAGGAACTTTCCTTAAGGCTTCTCAATGTGAAATACCTTGGTTTGGCAAGCGTTTTTAACAGATGAGACAACCCTTTCTGGAAAGTTAAGACTTGGCTTTCCCGTTGTGGCTCAGCGGTTCACGAATCTGACTAGGAACCATGAGGTTGGGGGTTCGATCCCTGGCCTCGCTCAGTGGGTTAAGGATTCAGCGTTGCCGTGAGCTGTGGTGTAGGTTGCAGACGCGGCTCGGATCCCGCATGGCTGTGGCTGCGGTGTAGGCCAGCAGCTGTAGCTCCCATTCGACCCCTAGCCTGGGAACCTCCATATGCCGCAGGTGCGGCCCCAAAAACCAAAAGCAAAACAAAACAAACAAATAGAAAGTTAAGACTTTAGAAAATTTATCTGGAAACTTAGGGGATTAAACTGCATATCTTCTACCACAAAGTTCAAACTATCTCAGCTTAATCATTTTTTAAAATTGATATATAGTTGATTTACAGTGTTTTGTTAGCTTCCGGTGTACAGTAAAGTGATTCAGTTATACATATGTATACATATTCTTTTTCATATTCTTTTCAATTATGGTTTATTACAGGATATTAGGTATAGTTGCCTGTGCTATACAGTAAGACCTTGTTGTTTATCTATATTATATATAGTAGTTTGTATCTGCTAACCCCAATTCCCAATTTATCCTGTCATCATCCCTTTCCCCTTTGGCAACCATAAATTGGTTTTCTATGTCTGTGAGTCTGTTTCTGTTTTGTAAATAAGTTCATTTGTGGAGTTCCTGTTGTGATTAATTAAGAATCCAACTAGTATCCATGAGGATGCAGGTTCGATCCCTTGCCTCACTCAGTGGTTTAAGGATCCGGCATTGCCATGAACTGTGGTGAAGGTTGAAGATGTGGCTTGGATCTGGCATTGCTCTGGCTATGGTATATAGTCTGGCATCTGCAGCTCCAATTTGACCCCTAACCTGGGAACTTCCATATACCTCAGGTTCGGCCCTGAAAAGAAAAAAAGTTCATTTCTGTCATATTTTAGATTCCATATATGGTATATAATATGGTACTTGTCTTTTTCTGACTTACTTCACTTAATATGGTAATCCCTAGGGCCATCCATGTTGCTGTAAATGGCAATATTTCATTCTTTCTTATGGGTGAGTATCCTGTGTGTGTGTGTGTGTGTGTGTGTTAGTGTGTGTGTGTGTATACCACATCTTCTTTATCCATTCATCTGTTGATGGACATTTAGGTTGTTTTCATGTCTTCACTATTGTAAATAGTGCTGCTATGAATATTGGGGTGTATCTTTTCAAATTAGATTTTTCTCTGGATTTATGCCCAGGAGTGGGATTGCTGGATCATATGGCAACTTTGTTTTTAGTTTTTTAAGGAACCCTTATCTTTTTTCATAGTGACTGCACCAATTTACATACCCACCAATAGTGTGGGATGGTTCCCTTTTCTCCATACCCTCTCCAGCCATTTGTTATTTGTAGACCTGTTAATAGTGGCCATTCTGGCAGGTGTGAGGTGGTACCTCGTTGTAGTCTTGATTTGCATTTCTTTAATAATTAGTGATGTTGAGCATCTTTTCATATGCCTTTGGCCATCTGTATGTCTTCTTTGGAGAAACGTCTATTTAGATCTTCTGCCCCCTCCTTCTGTTTTCTGGCCCTGCTAGGAAGATGTTCTGGGGGCAGGGACCAAAACTGTGCCACAGCAGTGACAATGCCAGAGCCTTAACCCACTGAGCCACCAGGGAACTCCAATCTCCCCATTTTTTTGATTGGGTTGTTTGGGTTTTTTTTTGTTGTTGTGTTGTGTGAGCTGTATATTTTATAAGTTAAGCCTTTGCTGGTTGTAGCCTTTGCAAACATTTCCTCCCAGTCTGTAGGTTTTCTTTTCATTTTGTTTATGGTTTCCTTTGCTGTGCAAAAGCTTTTAAATCTGGGAGTTCCCATTGTGGCTCATCTAGTTAAGGACCCAGCATAGTCTCCGTAAGGATGTGGGTTTGATCCCTTCCCTTGCTCAGTGGGTTAAGGATCCCACGTTGCCACAAGCTGCAGCGTGGGTTGCAGATGTGACTTAGATCCAGTGTTGCCTCAGCTGCAGCTCCCATTAGACCCCTAGCCTGGGAACTTCCATACGCTGCAGATGCAACAGTAAAAAGAAAACAACAACAACAACAACAAAAAGCTTAGGAGTTTGATTAGGTCCCATTTGTTTACTTTTGCTTGTATATCTGTTGTCTTGGGAGACTGACCTAAGAAAACATTTGTACAATTTATGTCAAAGAATGTTTTGCCCACATCCTCTTCTAAGAATTTTATGGGATCATGTCTTACATTTAAGTCTTTAAGCCATTTTGAGTTTATTTTTGCGTATGGTGTGTTATATTGCCTTAACCATTTTGGACATTTTAGAGGTAGAACAGAGTTTTTCCACTTGCAAGTTGAGTTAAGTTTGAAACTTAAGTTGGTAGATTCTCTCTTCACATCTAGCCCAGAGTGCTCTTCTGAGCTTCACGTCTGAAGTTCCAACTGGCCTCTCCGGGGTCCCTCAGACTAAATCTCTTCCCCCACGGTTCTGTCCCTCTCTTCCCTGATAAATGAACATCACCACCACTCACCCACTAAGTCAGAAAACAGGGATGTTTCACAGGTATCTCCCCCTTTCTCACCCTTAGAGGCCACTAATCACAAAGACCTGTCAACTCTGCTTCCCAAATATGTTTTCTTAATTTAGTCCCCCCTCCCTGCTCCTATCGCTGTAACCTTAGTCCAGGCTTTCATGTTATTGCCTGGATCACTGCCACCACCTTTCAACTAGTCCTGCTGCCTCTAGCTGGGCCTCCCTCCAATTTATCATCTATGTTACTGCCAGGATGATCCTTATAAAATGCAGTCTAAACTGGGAGTTCCCGTTGTGGCACAGAGAAAATGAATCCATGAGGATGAGGTTTCGATCCTCGGCCTCACTCAGTGGCTCAGAGATCCAGTGTTGCTGGGAGCTGTGGTGCAGGTCACAGATGAGGCTTGGATCCCATATTGCTGTGGCTGTAGCATAGGCCAGCATCTGTAGCTCTGATTTGATCCCCTAGCCTGGGAACTTCTATATGCCACAAGTGTGGCCCTTAAAAAAAGCAAAAAAAAAAAGTAAAAACAAAAATGCAATCTAAACAATGTTACTCCCTTGTCCAAAATCCTTCATTAACTAGATGTAGTCTGCAAAATAAAGTTCAGCTTTCCTTGTGTTTCGTACCAGGTTCCTTGTGGCCTGGCCACAGCCCACCTCTGTGGCCTCATGCCCCGTCAGCCCCTCCTAGCTATCCTTCTCTCTATGTCAGCATCCCCAATGCTGTTCTGGGGAGCACTTCCTCAAGATATTAATAAAAGTCTGGTCAAATGGGTTTGAGAAAGGGTGAAAACAGATTTCAACACATTAATGGGTGTTAAGAATGTCCAAGAAAGGAACAGAGTGGGTCAAGTTTGAGCACCAAAACTTTGTTAACATCTCAAAGAATTCAACTTGAGAAATGCTACTGAAGGCATTTGGAACAACTTAGAATTCCTGGAATAGGCCATACTCCCTTTCGTTTCTCTCCCCTCTGCCTGGGATGCCATTCACTGCTTAATAATTCTAAAAAATGAACTGTATGTGCTAAAGAGTGCTATATACTGGGCATACAAATGGCAAAGAGGGAGTTCCCGCTGTGGCACAGTGGGTTAAGAATCCGACTACAGAAATTTGTGGTGCTTGCGGAGGCTCAGGTTCAATCCCTGGCCTGGTGCAGTGTACTAAAGGATCTGGCATAGCTGAAGTGTGGTGTATGTCACAGCTGCAGCTCAGATTCAGTCCTTGGCCTGGGAATTTCCATATGCTGCAAGTGTGGCCACTTAAAAAATAAATGGCAAAGAGTCTCTGAGGGAGCCAAACAAGGTAAACCGTGATTACAAGTCATGATAAATGCTATGTAGCTTGGCAGAATAAGGTGGAGGACCGGAGTGGGTGGGATCAGGAAACAGAATCCTGCCTCTCCCTTTTTTACCTGAGTTATCTCTGAGATAGATGTCAGTTTTCACTTCATGTATTGAGTCCCAGTTGTTAGTTAAGTGCACATATATTTTAATTATTAAATCTTCCTAATGTATTAACTCTTTTATCATTATGAAATTGCCCTCTTGGAGTTCCCGTTGTGTGTGGCTCGGTGTTAACGAATCCGACTAGGAATCATGAGGTTGCGGGTTTGATCCCTGGCCTTGCTCAGTGGGTTAAGGACCTGGCATTGCCGTGAACTGTGGTGTAGGTTGCAGACGCGGCTCGGATCCTGCGTTGCTGTGGCATAGGCTGGTGGCTACAGCTCCGATTAGACCCCTAGCCTGGGAACCTCCATATGCTATGGGTGTGGCCCTAGAAAAGGCAAAAAGACAAAAAAAATAAAAATAAAATGAAATAGCCCTCTTCATTTCTAGTAATATTTCTTATCTTAAAGTCTATTTTGACTAATGTTAATATAATCAGTTCTCTAATGGTTACTGTTTGAATGGAATATCTTTTCCATCCTTTCACTTTCTACCTATTTGTGTCTTTGAATCTAAGGTGTGTCTCTTATAGACAGCATATAATTGGATCTCACTTTTTTATCCAGTCTGACAATCTCTGCGATTGGATTGGAGTGTTTAGAGCCTTCACGTTTAATGTAATTACTGATATGGTCAAATTTATACTTGCCATTTAGCTATTTGTTTTCTATGTATCAACTCTCTTTTTCATTCTTCTGCTCTGCCTTGAGGCTTCTTTTGTGTTAACATTTAAATATTTTGTTAATTTTGAAAAATAGGGTTTTTTTAGGGATATAATCTAAGGATTATAATATGCATCCTAATTTATCACAGTCTACTTCAGGTTAATACTAATTTAATTCTAGAAAAATATAGAAACTTTGTTTCAATATACTTCTATTCCCTCCTCTCCTTTTGTGCTGTTATTGTTGAACATATTACATCTATATATGCCATAAATCCAACCACACAATTATTTTTTAATTTTTTAAAAATTATTGCTTTAAATAGCTGTATGTCATTTAAAGAAATTAAGACGTGAAAATAGAAAATGCAGTCTTTTATATTGGCCCATATAATTATAATCTCCAGCACGCTTCATTTCTCCCTATAGGTAGGGGCACTCCAAATTGAATGAGCCCTTTTGGCAATGGCAGAGATACTGTTGGAATGGATGGCTTGCCGTGCCCTGACAGAGCATCTACACTGGCCAGCCTGGGGCTGGGGGCAGGGGGGGAGACTGGGAGAGAAGCCAGAATGCCACAGGCTTTCACTGGTCTTACCTGAAGTTCAAGCATAAGCACGTTTTAGATTGTTATGAGCCTTTGATCTGTTTTCAGTGCTGAAATGGTTGTTTTGGTCAATTTTATCCAGTTTGGGTTCTTTCTTTCTTTCTGGCCACACCGTGGCATGTGGAAATTCCCGGGCCAGGGATTAAACCCAAGCCACAGCAGTAATCTGAGCTACAACAGTGCTTGCCACTAGATCACCAGGAAACTCCATGCTCCAGTTGTATGGCTACATTTTGGGGACATCATTGCTAATCCTTTCAACCAGCTATGGCTGGAAATGCCCGGTGTTAGGGCTTTTAATCAACAGTAGATCCATTGGGTCAGGAAGGGTAAGGCAGCCAAGAAATAAGGGATAAAGGACTGAATCGTAGGACCAAATTAGCAATTACCTAGTTGGAGAAAGCAGTTACTCACGGCCCATCCTGCCTCACGGAGTTTGAGAAGATCCTTAGGTCAGCAGAAGGCATAGTGTGAACTGGGGTGCGGTTCACTGGAGCACTTGCTGAATAGGAAGAACCAGAAATGATATCAAGAGATGGCTGAGAGTGAGATACCCTCTAAATCCTTCCATTAAATCAAGTAACTCCTTCTTTCACACATAGTCTGATTCCACTAAAGGGGATCCTGAGATTAGGATGATGACCTTTGCAAAGATGAAGAGAACAGAGGATGATGGGCTGGGATTCATCCTAGAGGGCAGAGAATGACTTCACATAAGGAAAACTTGTGTCCCGAGAGCCTTATGTGAGTGAATGATTTATTTATTTATTTATTTGGGCCATGCCCATGGCATGTAGAAGTTCCCGGGCCAGGGATCGCTGTAGCAGTGACCAGAACTGCTACAAGACAACACCAGATCCTTAACTAGCTGTACCACAAGAGAACTCTGCATTTTGTATCTTAAAAATTTGTTATCGTGGAGTTCCCACTGTGGCTCAGCAGGTTACAAATCTGACTAGTATCCATGAGAAACTCGGTTCAATCCCTGGCCTCACTCAGTGGGTTAAGGATCCCACATTGCTGTGGCTGTGGTGTAGGCCAGCAGCGGCAGCTCTGATTTGACCCCTAGTGTGGGAACTTCTATGTGCCCTAGGTGTGGCCCTAAAAAAAGCAAACAAACAAACAAAAAAACCAAAACAACAGAAAAAAGTCTATAATCTATAAAGAAAGTGGAATGGTGGTTTCCAGGGACTAGGGAGGAGGAGTGACTGGGGAGTTATTAGTCACTGGGTACAGAGTTGCAGTTTTGCGAGATGAAAAGATTTCTGGGGATGGATGCTGGGGATGGTTGCATAACATAAATGTATTTGATAACACTGAAAAATGATTAAGATGAGAAGTTCCTTTGTGACGCAGCAGGTTAAGGATCGAACACTGCTACAGTTTTGGTGCAGGCTGCAACTGTGGTGCGGTTTGATCTCTGGCCTGGAAACTTCCACATGTGCATACAGCCAAAAAAGAAAAATGATTAAGGTTTTATATGTGTTATGGTAAATTTATGTTTTTTTACCATAATTTTAAAAATTGGAAAAATCTCAGAGCAATGATGTGCAGATTTTTATTTATGGTATGGTAAATGTATGGGACAGTCACCTGTGTACTACCTTATGCCTGTTTTTTTTTTTTTTTTCGCTTTTTAGAGTTACACCCGGAGCATATGGAAGTTCCCAGGCTAGGAGTCGAATCAGAGCTACAGCTGCGGGCCTATGCCACAGCAACAGCAATGCCGGATCCAAGCCACGTCTGTGACCTACCCCATAGCTCACAGCAACACCGGATCCTTAACCCACTGAGCGAGGCTAGGGATCGAACCTGCATCCTCATGGATCTTAGCTGGGTTCGTTAACTGCTGAGCCATGAAGGGAATTCCACACGTGGTCATTTAAGCCACAAATCTCCACAAAGTCTTGTCAAGGGCGGAGGCACCTATGCGTACTGGATAGTTTATGAAATAGGTGGACTATTTTGAATTGGACTCATGCTCTTAATGAGGTGAGTGGAAGCAATCAAACCTCGATTCCCTTTTTTTTTGTTTTTGGTGGAGGTGTTGCATCAGCGGCATGCAGAGGTTCCCTAGCCAGGGATCTACCATGTCACAGCAGCGGCCTGAGCCACAATAGTGACAGTGCTGCGTCCTTAATCGCTTGTCTACCAGGGAACTCCAAACCTTGATTCTTTACCCCAGGTCTTGGATGCACACTCACTCTTCTGAGTAAGCCCCAGAGTGTTGCTCTGACAGATAACAGATGTGCTTACAGGGGCAGAGCTGGCAATACAACCTCTTCTCTGCTGGCTGTCAGCTACCACGGAGCACATCAGCTGGGAAAAAAAAAATGTGTCTTATTGTTGTATTTCTCTTCTTATAAACATGCTGCAAGCATTGTAAAGCACTTGAAGCTGACTAAGGACTCAGTTTTGAAGAAATGGGATTAATAGTCACCATAATAGGCCAGGATAAAAGGGTTAACAAAAATGTCAAAAAGAAATGAGAACTTTTCTTTTTATGCAGGACCTTTGTAAAGGCTTATAATCTTGATCAAATAAATTGTGTATAGACATTAAACTAATTAAAAACGGTGTATTTTCTGATTTTTAAATGTTGAGTAGATATTACTTATTTAATAACAAAAGTCATTTTAAAATTAGCATCCCTTGAATTTCACAAATGCAATGCTGAGTGAAATAAGCCAGACCCAAAAGAGTATATGTTGTATGATTCTATTTATGTAAAATGCAAAATCAGGCAAAAGTTTTCTATGGTGTTAGAAGTCAAGATAGTGGCTACTTTTTTGTTGGGGGTTGTGACTTTCCAGAAGGGAGTAGGAAGGGGGCTTCTGATGACACTGGTCATTTAATTTTTCCTCATCTGTGTCTATATGTGATTTCAATAAAATACTTTTTCAGGTTTTCATTCTTAGTATTTGAATTAGCTGCATTTAAAGTTGAGAGGAATTAGGAGTTTTCGTCGTGGTACAGTGGTTAACAAATCCAACTAGGAACCATGAGGTTGTGGGTTTGATCCCTGGCCTTGCTCAGTGGGTTAAGGATCCAGCGTTGCTGAGTCTGTGGTGTAGGCCAGTAGCTGTAGCTCCAATTAGACCCCTAGCCTGGTAACGTCCGCATGCCATGGGTGCGGCCCTAAAATGACCAAAACTAAATAAATAGATAAAGCTGAGAGGAATTAAAAAGCGAAAACTTATTAAGACCCCACATCTTGTGTTATTGTCACTTGCATAGAAAAATAGATCATTTTAAATGTTAATACAGTTCAAGAGATGAGATATAGTATAATCCTGTGTTTTCTTAATTATTTGACATATGCCTATAGGCTCAAGTAGCCGGAGCATTTCATAAATATTAGCATAAAGCTGGCCAATGGAATAGAATTTTGTTTCTCTTATCAACTTATAATTCTCCCCGGGGTTACTTTCAATCAAGGAGAAACTGAACTCCCCAATGATGTCAAAGACAGCATATTGCAAAGGTTAATTAACGAGTCACCCAGAGAAGATTGAACAGCCATTGTGCTGACATGTTCAAGAGCTAATCGGTTCTGATGATGTAATTTGCAGTAGTGCTTGATGTCTATTAGCCTGATGGGTGACAGCTGCTGTGGGCCCTGAAGATTAAAGTGTGAAGCATGGGGGTGGTGAGTGCTTTCAAATGGAAAGAGACTTGTATAGAGCCAAGTGAATACAACCTGGTCATGCAGGTTACCCTACCTGGAAAGCCTACTCACTTCCTTATTTATACAGGTATTACCAGGTCTAACACAATTTCAGCTCCAGGCTCGCATTATCCAAGACCACACCCGTCAACAATGGTGCTGCCTTCCCTTTACTGCTGTGGAACTTACAGTCAGTATTATATGCTTTAGCACTTCTTGAATATTTATGGTGTGCCCTCAACTTGACAAGAAGCTACTTAAGGACATAATTTTTTTTTCTGTATCTCTCACTGCGTAGAAGATAATGGTAGGCACAAAATTTAAATAAAAATAATTGGGGCCAAATGTTGATAATTGTGCAAGCAGACGGATGGTTACATGTAGGTTTCTGCCTCTATTCTCTCTACTTTTGTGTGTTTGGAAATTCCCTTGATAGCAGGGTTGGCAGATTTAGCGAATAATAATGCAGGATGCTCTGTTAAATTTGAATTTCAGATAAACAATGAATAATATCTTATTATTAATAATTTATATTATATTTTATTATATTACCCCGAATTTTTTAACCATGTAATTTACTCATATGTTATTCATATATACTATTTTATTATATTATATTAATATTGTATTTTTATATTATTATTTTATGTCCCTATGGGACGAATTTTACCAAAAAGTTATTTATTATGTATCTGAATGCAAGTTTAACTGGGTGTCCTGTATTTTATCTAGCAACCCGGCTTGCTAGAAACTTAAAAATGTAATTGGTGATTAATCAATGGGCTCAAACTGGTAGAGACAGTGTCTTATCTCTTAGAGTGTGATCTGCTGACACTTGCCTGTTAAAAAGGCATTCCCTAGTGTCCCCTAGCCCACCTTAGAGGTGCCAAATCAGTATTTCTGGGACTCTGCATTTGCAATAAGATCCCAGATAATTCTCAGGCTGCTGCTAGCTGACCTGATGTCTATGATATTTTTACTTTTTCCGATACGATCTTTTATCACCTTGTAGTGGCCTTATTTGAGCAACTTATATTCTGTTTTTATCTCAGGGACTTGACTGAAAAGTTGTTAATATTCTTGTTCCATGACTCATCCACTAAAGTTCACAAGTCAAATAATGCCACAGATATTCTAGTAGCCTTTTGTGGTTAAGCTACCCCTTGAATATTCATCCGCTAGCCCAGCATCTTAACTACTGATTTATATTCTACTAATACACATTCATTGTTATCGAGAAATATGTAGTTAGCAGATTTGCAACCCCCTATAGCACTTTAAGGGCTTCTAGGATAACAAAACATCCTGCTCTGTTTGGGACTGTTCCAGTTTCAGCGCTGATATTCCTAGGTCCTGCATCTATCCCTTAGTTCTGGTTGCCCCTGGCCATTCTACCTGAGTAGATGTCATGGTACACCACCCAGATCCCCACTTCAGGACTGAGGCACACTCTCTTTTCTTTTTTCTTTTCTTTTCCTTTCTTGGGCCACACCTGCAGTATACGGAAGTTCCCAGGCTAGGGTCAAATCAAAGCTGCAGCTGCTGGCCTACGCCAGGGCCAGAGCAATGCCGGATCCTTTACCCACTGAACGAGGCCAGGGATCAAAACTGCATCCTCATGGATACTAGTTGGGTTTGTTTCCCCTGAGCCACAACAGGAACTCCCCCAGGCACTCTTTCTACCAGTTGCTGGTAGTGCTGGCTTACAGTTGAGATCCTCTTCAGGCAACTGCCTCACTTCAAATTATGCTCTGTCCCCAGGAGACAGATTGTCCCCAGGATACAGCCCCACTTCTCAGTTCAGGACCTCTCTGATTGGCCATCCCAGCCCTAGAGCTCCCTTGGGGACAGCTGAGGCCTCTGTTACAATTGCCTTGCCAGTCAACTTCTCCACTACCCAATGCTGTTTCCCTTACTCCTTCACAGGGCAACTCCTGAAAGCACTCCCTACTATACGCCTATATGTAAATCTAAGAGTCTGAGAGTCTGGAGAAATGTGCCCTTCTATAGTTGGCACAGAAGTGGGGGTGGTCCTAGGAGGCAGACTCTGGAATAGGATTCTGGAGCTAGGTCACCTGCTGACTGGCTAGTAATGAAAACGCCTCACTAGTGCTAGGTGGAATCCCTGACCAAGTTGTAACCAAGTAGCAGTGCAATTGTAACCAAGTAGCAGTTCACTTTACCAGCAGTGAACTGGGTGGGAGCCAGTGAAAAGGAATGCAGTGGAGGGCGCAGCATCCTGGGCTCCCGGAGGTTCAGGGAAAGTAGTAATTTAGGGATGATGGAATAGGTGTAACTGGCCACTATCGATGTACTGGGCAGAGACAAGAAAGGCCGAGAGTGATTAATCACCAATTTAAGAGGCCAGGCCTCCTGAGCTTGAGGCCCAGAACCTAAATTATAAGGTAGCAGAGCTCCCAGGAAGACAGAGTTCTCGGTCCTAACCGGCTGGCTCTGTCAAAGTCATGGCCTTAATTGAGAAGGAGTGAGATCTTGAGATATGGGATGAAAACATATGGGTTGATGTCCTTGTAAATCTTGTCTGTCCTGATTTCCTCTGAATCTTTTGGTTGCAGAAGGGGTCCACTCTCCAGGTTGAAAGTTAGCACTCCTGGCTTTTGAAGTCGATACAGAGATTTTTGCCTTACAAAAAGACACTTCCTTCCCTCAAAGAGTGTTAACCCACTCTGTCACCTCCACCCTCCAACCCCAAAACCAATCACTAGGGTTAAGTCACAACATAAGGGATGGGAAAAAAGAGACTATGTCTCAAAGCAGCTGTATTAGTGGGAAGATAGAAGTGTGTGGTCAAATGGAGGAGAATGTAAGGTTGGATGAGGAAGAATTCATTCCTAAGACAGTATTCACCTATGATCTAGGAGTTCATCCTGGCAAGTACCCCAGGAGATGGTGTCATCACACAGCTAGGATGACTCTTGGAAGCTTGGAGAACACATTGCATCAAATTGGTCTGCTGTTACAATGATATTAATTATGATAGGTGAGCAGGAAGTACTAGTAAGTTGAAGGCCTCGGTGAGATGCTTGTGCATCAGAGGATGGGAGTTAAGTCCTACAAAGATTCAGGGCTCACTAGGAGTTTCCTGGTGGTGCAGCAGCAGGATAAGGATCTGGCAGTTTGGGTTGCTGCTGTGGCACATGTTGGATCCCTGGCCTGGAAACTTCCACGTGCCTCAGGCACGACAACAACAAAAGCAACAAAAAAGGAGGTCAGGGCTCTCCTACATCAGTGAAGTTTTTAGGGGTGTAGAGGCTGGGCTATATTGGGACATCCCCTCCAAAGTAAAAGACAAGTTTTCATTTCATGTCTTTCACTGCTAATAAGGAAACACAGTGCCTGGTAGGTCTTTAGAATTCTGCAGGTAGCATTTTCCACACTCATGAATACTGTTTCGGCCTTTCTTTTGGTAACTAAGAAGACTTCTAGCTTTGACTGGGGCTTTGAAGCAAGTCCAGGATGTGGTACCAGCAGCCCCGCACTTGGACCTTTCTAGCCCGCAGGTAAGTGCACTTGAAGTCATTTGTGTTGCCCTGTAAGCTCCCCCTAGAGTTGTCAGTGAAGAGGTACCTCCCACCAGAGGTGTGAGACGCAGTGGAGTTTCACCTTCAGATTCCTGTTCTAATATGAAGGTCAAAGCCCAGGCAACAGAGAACCTAAGTACCCTGGAAATGTTCAGAGAACTGGGGAAATCGTGCCAAAAATGGAAGAGGGGGGCAGAGAGGCCCCAACTGACAAAGGGATGGCACACCGAATTCATCATTATACAAATTAGGAAGGTAGGGAGGGGTTGTTAAAAAGGAGCCAAATGGCCAAATGAGTTATAAAAAGCAACAAAATCTTAATGCTTTTCACGATTGTTCTCAAACAATTTGTGTAGAAAATATAAGGGCGCTGCTGAAGCTTTAACCCAGGATTCCTGACTGGGGGATACAATTGGGATCCTGATATAAAACTGTGTTTCTCTGGCTCTTCCCCCAGATACCAGGTGGCATCACCATTTCCCTCCTCTGGCTCTGTTCCAACTCCCTGGGATTCTCTCTGTGGCCAAGGCAGCCAGTGCTTGGGCCAAAAGTGCCTGATTTCTCCTGCAGATGCCCTCACCATCCTGGGGGCAGAGCAGCCCCTGCCAAGGCCATCAGTCCCCATGCTGCCGCTGCAGCTGCTGCCCTTTGGGCTCTCGGTGCCCCACAGACAGCCCAGCCAAACTGCCAGCATGGCCTTGCTCTCCCTCCATTACTGCCTTTCCTCAAGACAGGAGCTGTGCTAGGGGACACGCTGGGTAAACCACGCTTACTTGTACTCAGCAGTGCAGTATTTAGTGATCTGATACCCAGAGAACAATTTTTAAACACCCTTCCATCTGATAAAATTATTTTCACTAGTAAATATCAAACAAAATGAATAGTGATACTGGCTAGAAGAGAAACAGCAGTAAAAAAATTTTTTTTGAATTGTGTACATAGAATCAGACCTGTAAGTAGATATAAAAGGGAAACAGAAGGAAAGATTAGAGTACAAAAGGGAAAAAGTTTGTAAGATTGCTTTTCTTTTCTTTTTTTTTCTTTTTTCTTTTTTTTTGTCTTTTAAGGGCTGTACCCACGGCATAAGGAAGTTCCCAGGCTAGGGGTCAAATCGGAGCTGCAGCTGCCAGCCTAGGCCACAGCCACAGCAATGCCAGATCTGAGCTGTGTCTGCAACCTATACCACAGCTCATGGTAACGCTGGATCCTTAACCCACTGAGCAAGGCCAGGGATTGAACCTGCATCCTCATGGATACTAGTCAGATTCATTTCCACTGAGCCACGCATGACGGGAACTCTAAGATTTCTTTTAATTCTATGAACATAGTCTTTACCATTTTACTATGAAGTTTTTCAAACATTCAGCAAAGTTGAAGAAGTTTTAATGAACACGTACATCCAGCATGTAGATTTTACCAGTAATATTTTACTATTTTTTTCCTTATCAGATATTTACCCAGTTATCCATTCCTCTATCAATCTTATCATTTAGATTTAAATAAACTATTTTTTTGTCTTTTTTTTTTTTGAATTTTTACGGCCACTCCCACAGCATATGGAGTTTCCCAGGCTAGGGGTCAAATCAGAGCTGTAGCCATTGGCCTACACCACAACCACAGCAGTGCAGAATCCGAGCCATGTCTGTGACCTACACCACAGCTCACGGCAACACCGGATCCTTAACCCACTGAGTGAGGCCAGGGATCAAACCTGCTTCCTCATGGATTACTAGTCAGACTCATTTCCACTGAGCCGCAATGGGAACTCCAAGTAAACTATTTCAAAATATTGTTAGATTTACAGAAAAGTTGCAAAGGTAAGTACAGATTTTCTCCACATACCCTGCACTGTTACTCCTAATATTAACAGCTTACATTAGTATGTGGTACATTTGTTACAACTAATGAATCTTATTTGATACATATTATTATTTTACTTTCTAGGGCCATACCTGTGGCATATGGACGTTCCCAGGCCAGGGGTCGAATCAGAGCTGCAGCTGCCAGCCTACGCCAGAGCCACAGCAATGCCAGATCCGAGGTGTGTCTGCAACCTACACTGCAGCTCACAACAATGCCAGATCCTTAACTCACTGAGCAAGGCCAGAGATAGAACCCACATCCTCATGGATACCAGTCAGGTTCATTACTGCTGAGCCACAATGGGAACCATCAGTTGAGATATTTTTAAACTAAACTCATGCTTTATTCAGATTTCCTTAGTTTTTCTTAGTATCCTTTTTTTGTTCCAGGGTCCAATCCAGGATATCATGTTACATTTAGTTTCCATGCCTTCTTAGGCTCCTCTGGGTTGTAACGGTTTCTCAGACTTGCCTTGTTTTTGATGACCTTGACAGCTGGAGGAGTACTGGTCATGCATTTTGTAGCATGTTTCTCGATTTGGATCTGTCTGATGTTTTTCTAGGGTAATCCTGATGTTACAGGTTTTGGAAGAAGAAGCCCACAGAAATCAAGCCATTCTCAACACAGCATTATCAAAGGTTCATGCTAGCCACATGACTGATTAGCGATGATGTTCAACTTCATCACCTGGCTAAAGCAGTGTTTGCCAGGTTTCTTCAATGTAAAGCTACTTTTCCTTCTCTCTCTCTTTTTTTTTTTTTGGTCTTTCTTTTTAGGGCCGCACCCGGGGCATGTGGAGGTTCCCAGGCTAATTGGAGCTGTAGCCGCCGGCCTACGGCCATAGCAACAGCAACGTGGGATCTGAGCCGCGTCTGTGACCTACACCATAGCTCATGGCAATGCCGGATCCTTAACCCACTGAGCGAGGCCAGGGATCGAACCCACAACCTCATGGTTCCTAGTCATATTTGTTAACCACTGCACCACGACAGGAACTCCTCCTTCTCCTTTTTGTACTGTGCTCTGTGGAAGCAAATTACTAAATTTAACCCACCCTTAAGGAGTAGGGGGGGAATTATTTGGGATTCTGTTGTATGGGGAGGATGGTCTCTTCTCACCCATTGTTTTATTTATTTATGTTAATATGGACTCAGGTATTTAGGACTAAAATCCAATTTTTTTTGCCTCAATTTTTCTGACTTTGTATTTTTTTTTTTTTTTTTTTTTTTTTTTTTTTTTTTTTTTTTTTTTTTTTGGCCACACTTGGAACATGGGGAAGTTCCTGGGCTAGGGATGGAACCCACAGAGCCACATCAGTGACAACACCGGATTCTTAACCCAGTGAGCCACAGGGAACTCCTGGGAGCTCTTTCAATTAGCTCTGGTGTCCCTTTGACATACTCTTATAGCTTTTTTTTTTGTCTTTTTGCCTTATATAGGGCCGCACCCGTGGCATATGGAAGTTCCCAGGCTAGGGGTCTATTCGGAGCTACAGCTGCCGGCCTATGCCACAGCCACAGCAACACAGGATCCGAGCCACGTCTGCAACCTACACCACAGCTCATGGCAACACCAGATCCTTAACCCACTGAGTATGGCCAGGGATCGAACCCGCAACCTCATAGTTCCTAGTTGGATTTGTTAACCACTGAGCCATGACGGGAACTCCCTGTTTTGCCTTTTTTTAAAGCACTTCCTTACTTTCTGGCACTACAAGATGCTCTAGGCTCATCTTGTATATTCCTTTTTTTTTTTTTTTTACTTAATGAATTTTATTACAATTATAGGTGTACAAAAATCATCACAACTCAATTTTTATAGCATTTCCATCCTGAAACCTCAGTTCATCCTCCCACCCCAACTTGTCTTATTTGGAAACCATAGGTTTTCCAAAGTCTGTGAGTCAATATCTGTTCTGCAAAGAAGTTCATTGTGTCCCTTTTTTAGTTTCCGCATGTAAGTGGTAGCAGTTGATATTGGTGTCTCCTTGTCTGACTGGTTTTACTTCACATGATAATTTCTAGGTCCATCCATGTTGCTATTTCATTCTTTTTTTTTTTTTTTTTTTGTCTTTTTAGGGCTGCACCCACGGCATACGGAGGTTCCCAGGCTAGGGGTCAAATTGGAGCTGTAGCCACCAGCCTATGCCACAGTCACAGCCACTGAGGATCAGAGCTGTATCTTCGACCGACACCACAGCTCACGGCAACACCGGATCCCAACCCACTGAGCGAGGCCAGGGATCGAACCTGCATCCTCATGGATACTAGTCAGATTTGTTTCCACTGAGCCTTGATGGGAACTCCTTAATTTCTTTTAATGGCTGAGTAATATTCCATTGTGTATATGTACCACATCTTCCCTATCCACTCTTCTGTTGATGGGCATTTACGTTGTTTCCATGACTTGGCTTTTGCATAGAGTGCTGCAATGAACACTGGAGTGTATGTCTTTTCAAGTCATGTTTTTTCCTAGATAGATGCCCAGGAGTGGGATTGCTGGATCAAATGGTAGTTCTATTTTTAGTTTTCTAAGGAATCTCCATGCTGTTTTCTACAGTGGTTGTACCATTTTGCATTCCCACCAACAGTGTAATAGGGATCCTTTTCTTCACACTCTCTCCAGCACTTATTATTTGTAGACTTTTTGATGATGGCCATTCTGGCTGGCCTAAGGTGATACCTCATAGTGGTTTTGATTTGCATTTCTCTAATAACGAGTGATGTTGAACATCTTTTCATGTGTTTTTTGGCCATCTATATGTCTACTTTGGAGAATTGTCTGTTTAGATCTTCTGCCCATGTTTTGATGGGATTGTTTGTTTTTTTGGTATTGAGCTGTAGGGGGTGTTAATAAATTTTGGAGATTAATCCCTTGTCAGTCGATTCATTTGCAAATATTTTCTCCTATGCTGTGGGTTGTCTTTTCACTTTGTTTAGGGTTTCCTTTGCTGTGCAGAAACTTTTAAGTTTAATTCAAAGTCCCATTTGTTTATTTTTCTTTTTATTGTCATTACTCTAACAGGTGGATCTGAGAAGATGTTGCTTTCATTTATGTTGGAGAGTATTTGGACTATGTTTTCCTCTAAGAGTTTTATAGTGTCTGGTCTTATATCCAGATCTTTAATCCATTTTGAGTTTATTTTTGTGCATGGTGTGAGGAAGTGTTCTAATTTCATTTTTTTACATGTGGCTGTTCAGTTTTCCCAGCACCACTTATTGAACAGGCTGTCTTTTCTCCAATGGATATTCTTGCCTCCTTTGTCATAGATTAGTTGACTGTAGGTGCTCATATTGTATATTCCTTGACCCAGTCCTAGAATCAACCATTTCTCCCAGGAATCCTGGTTCCTTTTATTGGAGAATGGTGTCAGAAACCAAGATCTGGGCACTGGGGGTGATTGTTCCTTCTAGAGTGTTATTGTTTCCAAGTCCTCTGATTAGGTAGGGCTAAGAAATACAAGCATGTATATAAGAACATGTCTAGATATGTAGATATAATTATTACAGGTTGTACAATCTATATCTATTTATGGATGTAGATGACTTTATCCATCAATATCTACATTAAGATAATGAGGTCATACTAATGTCCCCCTTCTAATCCAGAACCACAGGCCTGGAGTTCCTGATGTGGCTCAATGGGTTAAGAATCTGACCTAGTATCCACGAGGATGTGGGTTTGATCCCTGGCCTCTCTCAGTGGGTTAAAGATCCGGCATTGTTGCAAGCTGCAGCATAGGTTGTGGATGTGGCTCGGATATGACATTGCTATGGCTGTGGCATAGGCCTGTGGCTCTGGCTCCAATTTGACCCCTAGCCAGGGAACTTCCATATGCTGCGGGTGTGGCCCCCAAATGACAAAAACTAAACAAAATAAAAAACAAAAAACAAAACCAGAAACACAGGGCTCATTCTAGCTTCCTCCCTTTGCTGGTCTGTACCCTCTCTCACTGAGAGTGGGAAACTTGGCCATTTACTTATTTGCTAACTCAGCATACGCATGCAGCAGTTTTAGAACTGTTAACTTGCACCCATGGAGAAACACCAACCAGAGTATTATCTGATGTACTGTTTCTTTTGTCTTTAGTCTTACAGTTTCCAGTCATCTACAAAGTTAGTTAAGTTGGCATCTCTTTTCCCCTATTCCCCTCCGTAAGGTCACATTACATATTAATAATACAGTTAGATGATTTTGTCATAGGCTGTATTCCATCCCAGGCTCTTCCAGTTCTCCTAGTTGATTTTTTTAAAATTTTGCATACATTAAGGTTCCCACTGTTCTGGAAAGTTTTTTGGTTTCTGTAAATAGACAGTGTAGCAACATACAGAATAGTTTCATAGCCCTAAAATTCCCCTTTGCTTAACCTAGTCAGTCCTTCTCCATCTCCAAATCCTTGGCAATGACTAACTGATCTATTTTCTGTCTCTATGAGTTTTGCCTTTTCCAGAAAGTAGACTATCCTTCTGGCTTCTTTCACTTTGAAATAGGCATTTAAGATTCACCCATATTGCTGCATGGATGAATGCTTGTTCCTTTTGAAAAAAAAAGGAAAGAACATATGCCAATTTTAGTTCTATCTAAATAATGATTAAAAACATTTCAAGACTTAACATCTGCAAATTGGTTAATGACTTCATCAAAACAGATCTATGCTTCTTCATGTTCAGAGGACAGTACAACCAGATTTGACAATCTATCTACCCATGGTTGTTCAAAGAACACTTTTTATTCATTTTAAATTTGAAAAGTTTCTTTTACACAAAGTAACAGATGTGCAAATTTCACAGAGAAGGTAATAACTTACTTTTACAGCTATAGGGAAAGAGGTTCAATTTCACTCTAAGAGAAATGCAAATTAGAATTATGCAATAATGTTTTCATTTCTCACATAGAGTTTGATGACATAATATGTGGATGAGAATGTGAGAAAGAAGGAATTCCAATATATTGCAGATAGAAGTATAAATTGAAATATCTTTTAAAATTATGACACTAGCGGAGTTCCCATCATGGCTCAGCAGAAATGAATCCGACTAGCAACCATGAGGCTTCAGGTTCAATCCCTGGTCTTGCTCAGTGGGTTAAGGATCCAGCGTTGCTATGAGCTGTGGTGTAAGTTGCAGATGCAGCTCAGATCTGACATTGCTATGGCTGTGGCATAGACCGGGAGCTACAGCTCTGATTCAGCCCCAAGCCTGGGAATCTCCATATGCCATGAGTGCGGCCCTGAAAAAAAAAGCAAAAACAAAAATAAAATTATGACAAATGCACATGCTGTTTAGGGCCACACCCACAGCATACGGAAGTTCCCAGGCTAGGGGTCGAATTGGAGCTGTAGTCACCAGCCTATACCACAGTTCACAGCAACATCAGGTCTTTACCCACTGAGTGAGCCCAGGGATCAAACCTGTGTCCTCATGGATGCTAGTCAGATTCATTTCTGCTGAGCCACGATGGGAACTCCCAATGCACATGCCTTTTGAGTCTGCATTCTTTTTTTTTTTTTTAAGCTGTGCCCGCAGCATATAAGTTACAGGGTCAAGGACCAAGCTCACACCATAGCAGTAATCAGAACCAGAGCAGGTAATAATGCCAGGTCCTTAACCTGCTGAGCCACCAGGAAACTTCTGATTCTGCCTTCTTACAGGAATTTTTTCTATAGAGGAGCTTACCTAGATGTGAAAAGAGGTGCATAAATATTATTCAATGCGGTGTTACTTGTAATGGTCTGTAATTAGAAACAACATAAATGCCCATCAATAAAAGGCAGATAAATTTAATTCAACTTAAACTGTGTGCTGTCATTAAAAAGACTACATGAAAAGATCTTCCAGATATATTAAGTGAAGAATGCAAGGTGGAGAACAATGAGTATAGTATATGCATTAGCACTTCTTAGAGGAATAGAACAAATAGGACGGATGGATGGATAGAGAGATGATAAATGATAGGTAGATAGATAGATAGATAGATAGATAATAGACAGATGGAGATATATGCATACATACATGCATACATACCTGTATAGACAGACATGAGAAGACTATAGGAACTGGCTCACACGATCATGGAGGGCATTAAGTCCCACAATTTGTCATCTGCAAGCTGGAGAATTAGGGTAGCAAGTGGTGTGATTCAGCCTGAACACAAAGGCCTGAGAACCGTGGGAGAAGATGATGTAAACCTAAGTCCAAAGGCCCTAGAGTCTAAGACTGATAATGTAAATCCCAGTCCAAGTCTGGAGGCCTGAAAACCAGAAACACTGATGTCTGAGGGCAGGAGGAGATAAAGGTCCCAACTTCACCTTTTATGAGGATTCACCCTTTTCCAGCCTTTCTCTATCTCTTTTTTTATTATTATTTTTCTTTTGCTTTTTAGGGCCACACCCACGGCATATGAAATTTCCCAGGCTAGGGATCAAATTGGAGCTACAGTTGCTGGCTTACGCCACAGCCACAGCAATGCAGATCCAAGCTACATCTGCAACATACACCACAGCTCATGGCAACACCGGATCCCCGACCCAATGAGTGAGGCCAGGGATCAAACCAGCATCCTCATGGATACAAGTTGGATTGGTTTCTGCTGCGCCACAGTGGGAACTCCCTCCAGCCTTTTTATTCTCTTCATGTCCTCAGAGGCTTGGATGATGCCCACCTGCATTGAGAGGGTGGATCTTTACCAATTCAAGTGCCATTCTCTTCCAGAAACACCTTCACAGACATGCCCAGAAATAATGTTTATCAGCTTTTTGGGTCATCCTTAGCCTGGTCAAGTTGGCATATACAATTAACCATCATAGTAGCCTTCCATTTATTTACAAAACATTCGTTGGCCTATGCAAATCTTATCTCTTGAAGGATACCCAAGTGACCTATAATGGTGGCTGGTTTGGGGAAGAGCAAGGAGAAAATCAGGCTGCAGGGTGGAAGGAGACCTACTTTTTATTGTCACCCATTTGTCCTTGTAAAATTCGTACCATGTTAATGTACACATAAATGTGGTATAATAAATGTAAATTAAAAATCCTTGAAGAGTATAAAATAACTGTGGAGAGTAGTAGGGGGTGAGAGCTTTGTATTTCTGGATTTAGCAACATCTTGGCTACAGAAAAAAGAAGATGAGTGCAGCAGGGTTAAAGGTGACTAATTTCCCAGTGATTCTCCTGCCCGGTGAGGAAACATCTGTATCTAAGGACCAAATGCTCAAGCAAGGAATGCAATAATACAGAGATAAACATGGGTGTTTTTGTAAAATTAGGTGAGAAAAAGCATTCTGAGAATAGGAAGAGAATTTTTATATTGAGAATTGGGCCCAAGAGTCGTCCTGGACCTTCCTTCTCCCTCATCTATATTATCTATGAATCATCAAATCCTATGCATCTAACCACCAAAAGATCTCACAAACATCTCAGCTTTCCTTTACCACTTCCCTAATTCAAGCCACCACGAGTCACTACCCGAGACTGGCAGTCTCAAAATCTCTTCTTTCCAAATGAGGATCCTCAGTAGTCTCTATTATCTTTCACAGGACCCTGTATTTATCTTCATAACTTATCCATATATGAGAATGCCTTTTTTTTTTACAATTTTTTAAACTAAAATACAGTTGATTTACAATGTTGTATCAATTTCTACTGTACAGTGACCTAGTCATACATATATATGCATTCTTTTTCTCATATTATCTTCCATCATGTTCTATCGCAAAAGTTTGGATATAGTTCCCTGGGCTGTACTGTAGGGCCTCATTGCTTATCCATTCTAAGTGCAATAGTTTGCATCTAGAGAATACTTACTGGCATGTTGTTTGATTAATGTCTCTTTCCCCAAATGGATTCTAAGTTCCCAGAAGTCAGAGACCATGTCTGTTTTGCTAATCACTATATCCCCAACTCAAACTTTGTGTTGAATATATGGATGAACTAGATTATGGAATTCATTGGCTAAACATAGCTATGTAAGGGGAATATTTTAGAATTGCATTGAGGAGAATTTAAGGAGATACATTATCAGAAGCAACTGTGCACCTGGTCATGGATGAAAATACACTAAGGTCTAGAAAATACACTAAGTTTAGTCTCTAACCTCCATGAGTGTGCCAAGCTTTGAGAGTTGTCAGCCTAGGTGCTCCAATGAGGCACAGGACTTCAATATTAGGAAACTGAACAAATCTCCTTTTCATCATTTTACTCTATTCCGCTTTTGTGTAGAAGAGCAATGAGCTTCTTATTTGAAGACATGAGGTCAAAGGAGACTATATATATTGTTTCAGCAGCACCTCCATAGCAAGTCTGTACAGGCTGAGTGTGAACTGGGTGGAGTCCATGCCGAAGTTTTGCTTCAGGAATTTCCTGAAATAACTCTCCACAAGAGTTTGGCTCTCATAATTGAAGATTACATGGACCTCATGCACTGCCAGTGCACATTTAAAAGTTTTCTGGGAATTAGGACTATCATGAAGAAGTTTCCAGTGACTATGTTACCTGGTTTTAATGGTCAAGAACACTTTGTATACATTTTTCTTCATGTTCCATGGTAGTAATTGTATTGCAATAATTTGTTTAGGTGTCTGACTCTTCTCCTGTTGTACTGTGTCCTCCTCAGTGCAGGAATATAATAAGAACTCAGTAAATATATCTTAAATGAATAATCTGATTTCGGTACCTGGATTTGACTCTTGAAGGAAAATTTTATTAGAGAGAACAGTTCTTGTCCAGTTCACCACTTATTAGCTCTGTAACTCTGGACAGGTGATTTAATCTCTCTTCATTTTCCTCCTTTTTAAATATGAAAAAGATAAACGTACATAAAAATATTCATCAAATCCTCTTTCATTTTTTTCTTCTCCCCAAATACAAAAAGACTGCACCTCCCGGCCTTCCTTACAGGTAGATTGGTAGATAAGACTAGTTCTACCTATGGGCTGAAAGCAGATGTGGTGTGTGTGTAATTTCCAAGGTAAGGAGTTCCCGTTGTGGCTCAGTGGTTAATGAACCCGACTAGTATCCATGAGGATGCAGGTTTGATCCCTGGTCTCACTCAGTGGGTTAAGGATCCGGCATTGCCTTGAGCTGTGGCGTAGGTTGTAGACGTGGCTCAGATCCCCTGTTGCTGTGGCTGTGGCTGTGGCTGGCAGCTACAGCTCCAATTAGACCTCTAGCCTGGGAACTTCCATATGCTGCAGGTGCAGCCCTGAAAAGCAAAAACAAACAAACAAACCCCCCCCC
>PVHT021183705.1:25454984-25591624 GCA_004024745.2 Catagonus wagneri | reverse complement strand
CTGCAGAGGTCAAGTTCTAGTGGAGGGTTTGAAAGGCTAAAGGAGGATGATGACAGGGAAAGCTGATCAGTGTCCTACTCTGCATTATGCTATACTTTGATGCTGTAGCTTTTATTCCACAGCCCCCTCATGCTGAAGTGATACGTCTGAGCAGAGACATGGGGAAACTGAATGTGTGTGGATTAGAAATTGGTCTTTGATGACCAAAACAAAACCAAACCTCCATTTGATTTTGGGTGATGACAATAAAGAAAAAACTTGAAGTTCCTGTCGTGGCTCAGTGGTTAACGAACCCGACTAGCATCCATGAGGATGTGTGTTTGATCCCTGACCTTGCTCAGCGGGTTAAGGATCCGGCATTGCCGTGAGCTGTGGTGTAGGTCACAGACGCAGCTCGGATCCCACGTTGCTGTGACTGTGGCATAGGCCAGCGGCTACAGCTCCGATTGGACCCCTAGCCTGAGAACCTCCATACGCCATGGGTGTGGCCTAAAAAAAGGACAAAAAAAAAGAATAAACTTGAGTTTCACTAGACATGAGACAAGATATAATTTCTAAATTTATCTATTTTGGTCCAACATGATCTTTAAGGCCTGGACAAATAGACAGGCAAATTTGTCCTGGTATATTAGAAGTATTCTGTGTTTAAGATCAGGTGAGAATTTAAGGAAATATAGAATGCATTCTATAACATTCAACATCTAAATTAAAGTACACATTGCTATTATTACTTTGCAAGTAAAAACAGAATAGGGTTATTATTATTATTCTTATTTTTGACTGTGCCCGCTATATGGGGATGTTCCCAGGCCAGGGATCGAACTGGTGGCACAGCAGTGACAATGCTGGATCCTCAACTTGCTGAGCCACCAAGGAACTCTGGGTTATTATTATTATTGTCTTTTTTCCTTTTTTTTTTTAAGGGCCTTACCCGCAGCATATGGAGGTTCCCAAGCTAGGGGTTGTATTGGAGCTATAGCCACTGGCATACACCACAGCCGCAGCAACGCCAGATATGAGCCGTGTCTGTGACCTACACCATAGCTCATGGCAACGCCACATCCTTAACCCACTGAGAAAGGCCAGGGATTGAATCCACATCCTCATGGATGCTCATCAGATTTGTTTCCACTGAGCCGTGGCGTGAACGCCTATTATTTTTTTAACTTATGTAGCCATTTATTCTGACCCCAGAGACTTTGAAATAATTATGGAGATGCTACCTAAGCTTTTTAACTGCCATTGTAATAATTTTAAAATTTTGTTAGGTAAATTTAAGGTATTTCACTTTATTACCAGAATTGATTGATTTACATATGAATTTTCTAGTTAAAAGTATCCTGATATTGGAGTTCCCCGGTGGCTCAGTGGCATTGTCACTGCTGTGGTAGGGGTTCCATCCCTGTCCTGGGAAATTCCGAATGCTACTGGCTCTGTCAAAACAAAAACAAAAATCCCCCCAAACTATCCTGATATTAACTCCTCAATATTAAGGGTTAGAATTTCAGTTACTGAATTGGTGAAAGGTTAGTCTGGTTTCTCCCCTCCTTCTCCCTTCCTTCCTTCCCTTTCTTTCTTCGGCCTCACCCAAGGCATATAGAAGTTCCTGGCCAGGGACTGAATCTGAGCCTCAGCTGATACCTATACCACAGCTGCAGCAATGCCAGATCCTTAATCCACTGCATCACAGCAGGAACTCCAATCTGGTTTTCTTAAAGGCTGGTCTAGTGAATATTATTCTTACAAGACGGAACTTTAAAATTCAGATTCTGGGGTTTAAAATGCTTGAGAAATACTGGATACCCTTGTGCAGAAACACAAAACACATTACAAGTTTTACAGTAAAATAAACTTTAAAACTTTTTAACAAGAATTTCTCAAAGCTATACGGCTGTAGTACTCATTTTCAAAGTAAAATTTTGATTTACTTAACATTTTTCCAGTTACAGACTGCTGCTTAACAAACTTTCCAGAATTTAGTGGCTTAAACTAACAGCAGGTGTTTATTTAGTTCATGACGGCGCTTGGGCAGGGCTTGGTGGGGAAGGTTTGGCTTTTCTCCACTTGATGTCAGCTGGGGTAATTTGAATAGAGGCAGGAGGATCTACCTTCAAGATGGTTCACTCGCATGACTGGCAGGTTGATGCTGGCTCTCAGGTGGGAGCTCAAGCAGAACTGAGGGCCTGGGGCTTCTGTTTCCTTCCACATGGTTCATTCCACACGGGCCTCTCCGTGGGTTGTTTTGGGCTTCCTCAGAGCGTGGTGGCTGGTTTCCAAGAATGAGTGTTCCAAATAACAGGAAGTGGAAATCGCCCATCTCTAAAATTCTGGGTCTGGAAACAGGCACAGCATCACTTCTGCTATATGATATTGGTTAAGCAACCACAGATCCAAGATTCAAAGGGGAGGGAATATAGATCCTTAACCTCTTGGTGGTGAGAGGAGTTTCAAAAAAATGTAATGGATATATGTTAAAATTACACACACAGAAAAATGTACAAACTGTAAGAGCAACATCTAGTGAAGCTGTGCATAATAAACACCCATGTAATCAGCATCCAGAAGCCTCCCTCCACCTCCCCTCACCCCCATTGTCCTCTTCAGATCACTGCTCTCAAGAATAACAAGGGCGTAACCTCAGCTGGATAAATCCTCGTTGGAGGCAAGGTGGGGACTGTCCTGTGCATTACAGGATGGTTAGCAGCATGTCGGGCTTCTACTCACCAGATGCCAGAAGCACCCTCTCCCCTGGTTGCAACAAATGAAAATGTCTGCAAAAATTGCCAAATATCTGGAGAGGAGCAAGCAGGATTACCCCCAGCTGAGAATTACTTGGGTTAGAAGATAATATCTCTTTATTATTTGTCTAAATTCCACTTAACCATCTAGAACATAAATTCCAACAAGCTGCGGATTTTTGTTTATTTGCTTATTTTTTGTCTGTTTTGATTCCAGCTGATTCCCCAATCCCTTGAATACTGCCTGGCATTTAGTAGAAAATTGAGGCTATCTGTTGCATGAAGGATTGAATGAAAGTTAGCAATTCTAAAGAGTTATTTAAAGACTTAGCTCTGGAATATGTGAATATACATAAAAGTATATATTTAAAGCAGCTAAGCTGAACTATCAATCACAGATAATGGATTCATTTTTGTTAGAAATGCCATTTTATGAGGCTCACATGGATTAAAAACTCGAGTATATGCTTATAATAGGAATCTATATTGGTTAATTTCCTCCTGCAGCAACATAAAATATAAGCCACAGAAACAGAAAAAAACTGTGATCGCCCAGACAAATAGGTAGTGTCTCATGATTGTGTTAATGATTTACTGTAATAAGCCACAAATTGTGGTTTGTGATTGCCGTGACAGCTTTGTGAAACAGGAATTTGCAGTAACAAAGTTTTCATTAAAAACCTGGGTGAGGGAGTTCCCTTCGTGGTTCAGCAGTTAATGAACCCAACTAGGATCCATGAGGATGTGGGTTCGATCCCTGGACTTGCTCAGTGGGTTAAGGATCTGGTGTTGCCATAAGCTGTGGTGTAGGTCACAGGGGTGGCTTGGATCTGGCGTTGCCATGGCCGTGGTGTAGGCCAGTAGCTACAGCTCCGATTAGACCCCTAGCCTGGGAATCTCCATATGCTGAGGGTGCGGCCCTAGAAAGAAAAAAAAAAAAAAAAAAAAAAAAAAAAAAAAAAAAAAAAAAAAAAAAAAAAAAAAAAAAAAAAAAAAAAAAAAAAAAAAAAAAAAAAAAAAAAAAAAAAAAAAAAAAAAAAAAAAACACAACAAAAAACGAAAAACAAAAAACAAATAAAAAAAACTTGGTTGAGTTGCTAGGTTCTAAAAGATTAGAAGAGGAGGAGGACTAAGTACAAGATAGTAACAAGGGCTTGGGAAATTATTTCTTTATAGGGAAAACCTGACCATTTCTTTTGGGAGAAAGCCACTGACATTACTCTGAAATCATCCCTCCCTCTCCCCAGCACATGGGACAGGACAGCCTTTGCCATCTCATTAGGTAAATTTCTAAAGCGTTATCCCAAAAGAAGTTTTCAGTGCAAATAGGATTCTCAATGAATTCTGGCCGATATACCCATCTTTTTGAAATTCCTAGCTGCATTTATTTATTGTTCAGTCACAACTGTATTAGAAAAATGGACATAATTACTAGTATATAAGGCAACTAAAGTTAGGAGCACAATTAATACAGAATTTTTTTTTTTTTTTTTTGGTCTTGCCTGCATTAGTTCCAGGACCAGGGATGGAACCCACACCACAGCAGTGACCTGAGCCACAACAGTGACAGTGCTGGAACCTTAGCCTGCTGAGCCACCAGAGAACTCCTGAAAATAGAATTTTATAGTTGTAAGGATATTTAAAGGTCATATGATCATTCTGAAGAGGCAAACTAATATAAAAATGTTTCCTTAGCAATTATCCTGTTTTCTGGAGCATTTTGAATTGTTTTATCTCCTGGAAGCCACCTCTGTTGAAAGTGAAACTCATATAGAATCCACAGGGTACAGAGTAGTGACTTGCCCACAGAGCTGGTTAATCACAGGGCAAGTGATTTTGAGCCAGTTCTCAAAAACTATCACATATAACATATGTCTTATGAAACAAAGAAGAAACGTAATACATAAAAGTATGGAGCGATAGAATAGCACAAAGGTGTCTATCAACCGCAAAGTCTTGGTTGCCTGAATGCTGTGGCTGGTTAACATCTGAATGAAATAAAGTTGATATTGACCATTCAAATCTTTAAAGTTTAAAAGATATTATGATGTCTAGACTTTTAAGCTGGAATTTGAATACCACATTTAAAAGAAGTAAGTCTGTACAGTTTTTTTTTTAATTTCCTAAGATCTGAATATGTTAAGACTTGTCATTACACTGTGAAAAGCTTATGATTCATTTCACAAACCAGCTAGGGATGAGGAGAGGGTGGGAGTGTGAGTGTAGCAGTTCTGTATGACGCAGGAGGGGAGATGAAGTAGAAGGGAGGATATTTTTGAACTCCCTTTTGGAATCAAAAGTAGCTTAAATCAGGTAATTTGTTTACTTTTAAAATAGGAAAAAATGGCCAAAAACTTGGTGTGGAGTTTCCTGAATGACACACAAATCCTTTTTTAGGAGAATAATTGTCATAATCGCAGGTTACTTTTTAAAAATACCTGCAAAAAAATTCCTTTCTGAAAATATAACTCTAGAAACATAGAAAAAATGCATTTACGCCACAGGGTACTCATACACCAAAGGAATTTGCTGCTTCCATGTAACCTCCATAGTAGCATTTAAAAAACTTAGCAGGAGTTCCTGTTGTGGCTTAGTGGGTTAAGAACCTGACTAGTATCCATGAGGATTAAAGGATCCGGTGGGGTAAAGGATCAGTGTTGCTGGGAGATGCAGTGTAGGTCGAAGACGTGGATGGGATCTGGTGTTGCTGTGGCTGAGACTGGCATAGACTTGCAGCTGCAGCTCTGATTTGACCCCTAGCCTGGGAACTTCCATATGCCGCAGGTGTGGCCCTAAAAAAAAACAAAAACCAAAAACTTATTAGCAAATTTACTGCCTAAATTAGAAATAAGGAGACAAAAGGAATTGACATGTAATTTGCTTTCGTTAGGTATAAAGTCTTTCTTCTTTTATTTTCATTCATAAGCCAACAAAAATTTATGGAATAGGATGAAGATATTGGGCTAGATGCAGGAGGTGTAAGGATGAGCAAGACATAGTCCCTGCCCTCAAGGTGCTCTCAGTTTAGAGGGAGAAGCATACCTGTACCTTCAGACATATAATCAGGTACACATATGCTCACACAAACAGACTCGCACATACCCCTGTACACATATATTCACATAGACACACACACACACGCTCATACACAAACACACCCACACTGCCATACACTTCCACACACACACACATAGTAACATATACACCTATTTACATACATACACACGTTTGGGAGCTGATAAAGTGAAGACCATGAATAGAGTACGAATTCAAGTTATGAAAAAAAGGAGTAAGAAATAGCAGTGGAACAATCCTGCTAGATGGCTATTACAGAAGCTCAGTAAGGCTAAGGAGATGTTAATAGTGGATTTGTTAAATGCTAAGGAATTGATTTACCAAGATCTAGAGTCAAGTTCAAGTCTTCCATGAGGATCTCTGAGGCCATGACCATGCTATTTATATAGTTACTGCTGCTTCAGTTTCCCTCACTTTTACACGGGGGCTATCAGAGCACCTACATCATAGGGTTGATATGAAATTTAAATGAGATGTTACATGTAAACCACTTAGTGCAGTGCCTGGCATGTAGTAAGCATTCAGCTTTAATTTTTAATGATACTTTTATTATTATTAGGGAAGGTGAGTGACCTGTAAATTGTGAAGACTGTTCTCCCCTCACCAAGCTGTGAGCGGAGACAAACGCTGAATATTAAATGACTACTTAACATGGCTACTGATTAATTTCCACTTTTAAAGGATTAAAAATTCAAGGAAGTCAGACTATTATTTACAAATAACACAAACATCTAGATATCATGGTCATTACCGAGAAAATCTGAATCTGTCTAAATATCATCTCACTTGGTATTACTAAATAAGTTCTGTGGCTATAACCATGAAAAAAACAAATTATTAACTCCATAAGCATTTCACCAGAGTATGTTAGACTTGATCACCTCTTTTATACAACACTGACAGCATCATTTGATATTATGCATTGACAGGATGAAGCAATTCAAAAAATAAGAAATAAAAGTGGCCAGTATACATCTGGAAAAGTAATACCAATAATCAAAGAATTGTAAATGAGAGATTATTTTGGACTATCTTGACAAAGATTAAAAAAGATGGATTGGGAAGTTCCTGTCGTGGCTCAGCAGAAACGAATCTGTCTAGTACCCATGAAGACACAGGTTTGATCCCTAGCCTACGTGGGTTAAGGATCCGGCGTTGCCGTGAACTGTGGTGTAGGTTGCAGACGCAGCTCGGATCTCGCGTGGCTGTGGCTGTGGCTGTGGCTGTGGCTGTGGTGAAGGCCGGGGGCTACAGCTCCTGTTAGACCCCTAGCCTGGGAACCTCCATATGCCGTAGGTGCGGCCCTAGATAAAGGCAAAAAGACAAAATAAAATAAAATAAAATAAAATAGGGTCTTTGATTAAGCAATTCCACTTTTTTTTTTTTTTGATCTTTTTTAAAGACCCGCGGTATAAGGAGGTTCCCAGACTAGGGGTCCAATCGGAACTGTAGTTGTCAGCCTAAGCCAGGACCACAATAACGCGGGACCCGAGCGGAGCCTGCGACCTACACTACAGCTCACAGCAACGCTGGATCCTTAACCCACTGAGCCAGGTCAGGGATTGAACCCTCATTCTCACCGATGCCAGTCAGGTTCGTTAACTGCTGAGCCACGACGGGAACTCCTCCACTTCTTTTTTATGAAGTTTTTGTTTTGTTTTGTTTTTTAGGGCCGCACCTGTGGCATATGGAGGTTCCCAGGCTAGGGGTCAAATTGGAGTTGTAGCCACAGCGACAAGAAACTTGGGATCCGAGCTGTGTTGGCGACCTATACCGCAGCTCACCGGCTGGATCCTTACCCCACTGAGCCGGGCCAGGGATTGAACCCACGTCCTCATGGATGCTAGTCGGGTTTGTTAACTGCTGAGCCATGATGGGAATTCCAAAAAGCGTTTTTTTTTTTTTTTAATTCCTTTTCTTGAATTTTATCTTAAGGAAATATAATCAGACAAACACACAAAGATGCTTTTACACGCATGCCTACTGCAGTGTTGTTTATGATGACCCATGACCCAAAACTGGAAACCACCTAAATGCCTGCCAATAGAGAAATGCTTAAATAAATGATGGTAGAGCTGTATACTGGGACTCTATGTACCTATTAAAAAGGATTAGGTAGATTTATTTGTGCTGGCATGGCAAGATGTCCATGATATCAGATAAGTTTGTATATTAAAAATTTCTATGCATAGAAAAAGGTTATACATCTAATAACTTCTTTTTTTTTTTTTTTAGCGGCTGCACCTGAGGCATATGGAAGTTCTTCGCTTAGGGGCTGAATCTGAGCCGCAGCTGCTGGCCTAGGCCACAGTCAAAGCAACACCGGATCTGAACTGCATCTGTGACCTATGCCACAGCTTGGGGCAATGCCAGATCCTTAACCCACTGAGCGAGGCCATATATAACTTTTTAAAAGCAGCTTTACTGTGGTATAATTTACATACCATAAAATTCACCCAATGTGAATCTACAATCCAATTATTTTTGCTAAATGTATACAGTTTAGCGATGATCACCACAATCCAGTTCTAGAACTTTTTTGTCTCCCCCCCCCCGCCAACCCCGCAAAGTTCCCTCCTGCTCATAAGGCTTAACTTTTAATGGTGGTTAGGTTTGGGGTAGGGTGAAAGCAGGGTGGGAGAATTATAGACAGCTTCAGGGTTTATTATTTCTGAATTCATTTGAATTAATTTACAACAAGGATATACTACCTTTTTTCTACTTTGAAAAGAACAAAAAAAGGAAACAGACTTAGACTGTTTGACCCAAATCTACTTCTGGTAATTTATTCTAAGGAAATAATCAAATATGTGGAAAAGGATCTGTGAACAAAGATATTTATCAATGTTTTATTGGAAACAGAAGAAAGTTGTTTTGTAATCTAAACATCTCATGATGGAAGAAAACAATTACTAATCACACTAAAATATGAAAAGTATAGGATGTAAATCTTTATTTACAATATAATTTTACCAATGTAAAAAAAGTCAATGTACAGCCCCAAAGTTGTGTTTGGACATATAATAAAATCTTGCCAATGGTCATCTCTGGATGGTATGGTACTTCTTATTTTACTCATTGTGCATTTCATTTCCCACAATGAGTATGTATTATTTTTATATCTAAAGCCACCTACATAAAAGATATTAATTAAAAATAGATCGATTATGGTATTGTTTTCAGAGGTGTATACATTTGTCAAAACGTAAAACTATATATTTATTTTTTTTACGATAACATTGTTTTATTGTTTTAAAATTCTTTTTTGTTTCTTTTTTTAGGGCTACACCTGTGGCATATAGAGGGTCCCAGGCTAGAGGATGAATTGGAGCTGTAGCCCTGGCCTACATCACAGCCACAGCAAGGGCAGATCCGAGCTGCGTCTGCAACCTACACCATAGCTCATGGCAACACCAGATCCTTAACCCACTGAGACCAGGGATTGCACCTGTGTCTTCATGGATACTAGTCAGATTCGTATCCGCTGAGCCACGATGGGAACTCGTAATGCTTTTAAAGTTTAATTTTTACTGTTGATTTACAATGCTGTGTTAGTTTCAGGTATATGGCAAAGTAATTCATATATAATTCATATATATACTTTATAAGATTCTTTTCCATTACATTATGAGTTATTACAAGATATTAAGTATAGTTCCCTAAAAACTTGCATTTTATTTTATTTTAAAAATTATTTATTTATTTATTTGGCTTCCCCCTTGGCATATGGAAGTTCCTGTGCCAGGGATCAATCTGGGTGGCAGCTGATATCTAAGCCACTGCAGTCTGATACTTAATCCACTGCGCTACAGCAGAAACTCCCTAAAAGCATATATTTTAAATATGTATAGTTTGTTTTGCTTTGTGATTTTCTTTTTCTTGGCTGTGCCCAGTGCATGTGAAAGTTCCACGGGCTAGAGAGAGAAATGTACTACGGGAGTGGACAATACTGGATCCTTAACATGCTGAGCCACCAGGAAACTCCTGTACAGTCTATCGTATATCAGTTATACGTCAATAAAACTATTAAAAATTGAGAGTTTTGAGAAACAAAATCATCTTATCTCTCTTACTAGAAGAGGGGTTTGCTATGCCATTTTGAGGGTGGAGGGAAGAATGGTTTGGGAGTGGTACATAGATAGCAATATGGCCTCTGCTCCAGAAAACTTTAATTAATTAATTAATTACAGGGATCTGTCTTCCTATCATATGCTAGGAATGTTGGTGGGTACCTGGATATCAAAGTGAACAAAGAGCTACTGTCCTGAAAGGGCTCCCTTCTGCTGGTGGGGAATACAAAACAGCATCGGAGAGATTTTGGCCAGTGCCCACAGCCAGTGCAGTCTGTTCACTAGTGCTGCCCAAGAGGGCGGAGGCTGGTCAGGAAGTCAAGACCTTGGTAAGAGGTTTAGATACAGTCACGAAGGGTGGCACCATCATTATAGCTATGGAAGTGGCCAGAAGAAGCTAGATTTCCCTCAAGGGAGTGTCGCGGTCATCCCTGGAGAAGTGAGCTTAAACAACTTTTACATACATCTATCTTACCAGAACACTTGTAGCAACAGCAGGAACTGAAATTGAGCGTTCGCCAGTGCAGGCACTGTGCAAAAGGGTGTACATCCATTGCCTCCTTTATTCCTCTTCACAGTTCCTAGGTCAGGACTTTTAAGGATTTTCATTTAGCAACGAAGAAACTGACGCTGGGAGAGGTTACCCGCGCAAGGTCACAGAGCTGGTCAACTCTGGCTGCAACGCTCCCATACTCTCCTCTCACTGAACTCTGGGACCGTTTGAGAACGAACAAGTACGCTCCAATTGGGACAGCTCAGCTTTCCAACCACGTTTTCCCTGATCCGGAATGCAGGCAAGATCCACTAGTACAATCAATAGGGTCGTGTGCAAGGGGGAAACTCCACCAAAGCTATGGGCTGATAAAGATTTGCGGCTTAGTGGGCAAATCGGCAGCAGCCGTCAGCCAGCAACCGGCTCAAACGCCCATTTCGCTCCCCCTCCACCGGGCGCCTGCAAACCGCCCAGGGCTGCCAGTTTGTGAGGCTTAACGCGCGTGCGCGGAGCCAGAGGGGGCGCCCCCGCGCGAGCGCGCGGAAAGCCCGGCGCGCGGCAGGAGAAGCGCGCGGGCGCGCTGCGGCGTCGGCGTCGGCGCGCGCTCCAAGCCGAGGCTGCGTGGGCTGGGGAGGGAGCTAGGCGGCCGCGGCGGCAGCAGCTGCGCCCCAGAGCCCAGGGGACGCGCCGGCCTCGCGCCGCGGGAGCAGACGGCTGCAGAGGAGACCCAGGGCTCGCGGCCCGGGACGGGAGGGCTTGGTCGGCCGACTGCCCAGCTCCGAGGCCGCCGGCTGCGTGCTTCCCTCGGAGTGGCCGCCGCCCCTGGAGACTTGCCGTGACACGGGCCTAACCGCGGCGGCTGCGGGCGTCCGGACCGCTCGAACCCGTCGGGCCGGGCCGGGTGTGGACGAGCGTCCGGGGAGGTGCCGCCCCCCGAGGGCCGGCGGGGGTCTAGGCGCTTCGCCGCGCGGCGCCCGGGCCGGGCTCGGCGGAGGGGCAGCCGGCGCAGCGCCCCCACCCTGTGGGCCGGAGCGGGAATCGCGCCCCGCCTTCCCCGGGGACAGCCCGGCCGGAGCGGCGGGAGCCCGAACGACCCGCGCCCGCCGCCGCCTGCCAGGCTCGGGCGGGAGAAGAGGGAGGAGAAACTTAGCCTCTTATTGTTGTTTTTAGTCCTTAAGTGCAAGGAACTCTCTTGGGAAGAAAAATGTCCTTCTTCAATTTCCGTAAGATCTTCAAGTTGGGGAGCGAGAAGAAGAAGAAGCAGTACGAACATGTGAAGAGGGACCTGAACCCTGAGGAGTTTTGGGAAATTATAGGAGAATTGGGCGACGGAGCCTTTGGGAAAGTGTACAAGGTAAGAGGGAGAAAACGGGAAGTTGCACTTGTGAGATCGAACAGCCGCTGGCCGGGAGTGGCACGAGGATTTCTCTTTCCCTGGTCCCGTTCTTGCCTCTTGAACCTTCTTGTGACTTCGTAACCGTACATTTGGACTTTATTTAGGTTACCATTCGAAGAGTGGCTAAGACGTAGGGTTTAAGGTTGAACAAAATGGGGCCTGGACGTAGTTTAAAGAGTGATTGCCAAAGAGAGGCAGGATATGCATTCTGTCCTGTCAAACGTTAAAGGAAATGAGGGTATTCTTTAATTTAAAGGAGGGGTCTGGTTGTGGCCCTCAAGTATTTTCAAATCAGAAATCATGATACTTTTCAGTGGATGCCTGTTTGTCCACTAGCTGTTTGCATTCATACGTACGCTTGGACTAAAACAGTTCCCTTTTTGGGTCCAGGATATATATTTGGTTGTATCTATACCTAATAACACATAACCAGTCTCTTGGGATGTAGGCAAAGTGATTGCTACTTGCAGACTATTGTTGAATTGGTTGCTTGACAACATACTATAAAATGGAATGGAATTTCTGATAGAAAATTTCTAGAAGGAAACCTGCGTCTGGTACTAGTTTCCAAATGTAGTAAGCATTGACTGGAAGTCAATATCACAGTTTAAGAAACTAAAAAAAAAAAAAAAAAAACACGCACACACATATATACACATGTATTTTTTATACAGATACTCATTTTGGTAGAAAGAGGTTTGATGGTTCAACCTGAAGGCATTAATGTTAACTGTCTACTGTCTTGTAAGGAGTATATGAATGATGTCATTGGAATAGTTTCATCCTGAAGGGTGAGGTTTTTATGAGACACAGTTTAGGGGGAAGGACCCAAAAGTTTGCCTAGAAGGGAACGTATAAATAACTTATGTTTATACAGGGCTTTGTAGTTTTTAAAATGTTTTCACATAATTTGGCCCCCATGAAAGTCCTGTGAGATATGAATGTCCGTAGTATCTGCATTTCACAGATGAGGACACCTAGACTTGGAAATTGTTCGTGGTCACACCACGCACAGCCTAGAGGAACTCAGATCTTCTGATCCTGTATTTACTTTTTTTTTCTCTCTTTAAAGTCTTTTGGTGGAAGTGAGCATTTTCTCTTCTTTCTAAGCATCATCACACATCTGCCTTTGCCCTGCCCCTAATGCACAGCAAACCCCTAGTCCTCATTCTTTACTCATCTGAAATATTTACTCCTCTGTGTGCTTTCAAAACACTTTGTTCACATTGCTTCTATGCAACAGTTAATGTGTTTATGTTTTTATGATAAGACCAGGGGCCAAAATTAAGATATACAGTTGGGTTAATTCTATTGCCCTAGCACATAGCGCATCTCTCGTTATACTTGTTGAAATTAAAGAATATGTATTAACTGCTTTTGAGCACTGTTGAAGTTATTGTATGCTGTGAAAGTTGACAAAGTAAACTTCAGCGCTTAGTGTGGAGGGTAGGATATGGATTTCAACGAGAGCTTGCGGTATAGACGTATGATAGAAAGGGCCTTAATGCAGTGGGAAGATCACTCCTGGGAGTTACGAACTGTGTTTTATTGGTGGTTGTCACAAACCAACTTCAAGGTCTTGACTAGAACACTTCTCCGGCCCTCCTTTTTCTTAGCTGAAAAATTGTAGATTTTCCTAAATGTTTAGATTCTTTCACCCATTAGTGTTCTGTGAGTATGCAGTTATCTAGGCAAGGTAAAAATGAATCATCAAGGCATCTGGGATCTGGTAGTTAGAAGGCAGCACGTGATTATGGGCAGTTTTCGTGTTATGTCTTATCAAATAGAAACAGTGTAGTATTAAGACAGTGGCTCTGGAGTTGGACTATATCTCAGCTCCCTCGAGAGCAGCCTGTGACCTTGGACAAGTTACTTAATCCTTCCATGTCTCATTTTTCTCGTTTGTTATATCTACTCTCCTCAGTGTGTGAGAAAAAGGACATAATAAATATGACACAAAAAAGGGCGCAGTAAATGGTAGAAAATTACTGTTATTACATTTAGAGCTTGGAAACAAAATATGGGGTGGGACAGGAAAAGGGACCTCTAAAGATAGTAAACCATTTTCTGACACAGGCGGATTGTGTGGACATGCTAATGCTCTGTGATTTAATTGTTCAGTGATTGTTTCTGCAAAGTTAACCCATCTTCCTATAGTGAGATACCAACTGAAAATTTTCTGGAAAGTAAGAGACTTAATCCATGTAGTTTAACACTATAAGATTGTGTCAAGGATAATTCTTGTGTGCTTGATAACTGTTTTGGTGTAATATTTGTAGAGCATGCGTTCTTTTCATCTTTTCTTTTTATCTCACTATTTTATACTCACAAAGAATAAACTCCAAAATTTTTTAAAGACAAACTTATCTGACCTGTTTTGTCTTTTTCTAAATTTTTATTTTCCAAGATTCTCTAGAAATTTTAAATTTCTAAACTTCCTTCTGTGTAGGAGAAAAAGGTATCAGACCTTACAATTGTATGTAGTATGCAGTAGAAAACTATTTCCAAAGTTAATTCCAAATATCATTTGCTAATGGAAATTAGTAACTGTTACAAAGATTAAATTTTAAATAGGCAGTCGTCTTGTGTATTTAGTTTATTTGAAACTTTTTTCATCCTATTGTTGTATTCTTTCCACTCAACACTGCACTAGACAACTATGTAACAGTTACTTTCTTGCCTGAAAAATCTTCCCAATTTTAAATTTATTTTCTTTAATATAGTACTATTTGACATATAAATGAGGATAGTAATATCCCTCACAGTTTTTTGTTTGGATTTCTGTTGCTTTTAACAGAAAACAAATAGAAGGAATGACATAAAAGTATCTATTGAATTAAAGCTGAATTACTGATTATGTGCTGGAAAGTGATTCTTTTTATGTTCCTGATGGGTGTGTACTTTTTTCTTCAAAAAACCGTGAAATATGTAATCTTTGTGTTGAAAAATACAAAAACAGGTGTACACTTAGCAAACAATAATAAAGTGAACTCACATTAACAACAATCAGAATTAAGGAATTCTGCCAGTACCCCAGAATCCTTCCCACCTCTTTTCTGAATTGATTCTCTCTTTCCCCCTAAATAGGAGACCACTATTCTATCTGTTAAGTTATTCATTTCATTGCTTTCTTTATAGTTTACTATCAAAGTGTCTATAACAAAACATGATAGTTTAGTTTCGTATATATTGAGTGTATTTTGGAGTCTTGCCTCTTTCAAAATCAGCGTCATGTTTGTGAAGTGTGTTATCACTAGAGCTGTAGTTGGTTAATTTTCATTGTTCCCTAGAATTCCAGTGTATGATTATGTCACCAGTTATTTACCATTGTACTGTTACTGGATACATCAGTTGTGTACAGTTTTTGGCTTTTATACACAGTGCTGGTGCATATATAGGTGTTAAGTTTCACTAAGATTTAACTCAGGAGTAGAATTGCGGTGTTATAGGACAGTGTATTTTTTTTTTTTTTTTACTGGATAATGCCAGACTCTACCAGTTTACCCTCCACCAGCAGTGTTTGAGAATTTCCTTGCTCTGCATCCTCTCCATATTTGATAGCATCAAAATTTTTAAGTTTTGACAATTTTAAGTTTTGATATCATTATATTAAGTAATTCTTTCCGTGGGTTTATTGTTAATTTGTGTTCAGGTCTCTTGCTTGTGTTCCTCTTGGATGTTTTTTGTTTATTTGCACTGTATTCTGGATTTTAACCATTTTCTGGTTATGGTTACTGCAAATATATTCTCATTTGGTGGCTCTCTTTTCATTTTCTTTATGGTGTCTTTTTAGGAACAGAAAGTTCATGATTTTAATATATTCTAATTTTGTCTGTTTTTTTTTTTCAGTTAATGCTTTCTGTATTGTATTTGAGAAATTCTTTCCTGGAGTACCCTTCTAGTTGTTGGATGGAATGCTGCCCAATTCATGAATCACCTAATAAAGCTAATTAGAGGAGTTTCCGTCATAGCTCAGTGGTTAACGAATCCGACTAGGAACCATGAGGTTGCAGGTTTGATCCCTGAACTTGCTCAGTGTGTTAAGGATCCGGTGTTGCCATGAGCTGTGGTGTAGGTTGCAGACACGGCTTAGATCCCTTGTTGCTCTGGCTCTGGCGTAGGCTGGCGGCTACAGCTCCGATTAGACCCCTAGCCTGGGAACCTCCATATGCCATGAGTGCGGTCCTAGGAAAAGGCAAAAAAAAAAAAAGACAAATAAATAAATAAATAATCCAATTAGATCTTCAGATTTAAAAAAAGAGCAGAAAAGCTTTCATAACCTGAGATAGTGAAGACAATCCCTGTATTAACTTAGAGATTTATAATTTTGCCTTTAACATTTAGGCCTCCAACCTGCTTAGAATAAATTTTTGTAAAAGGCATGAGGTAGGGGTTGATCGAATTTCATTTTTTTCTCCATCTGAATACACAGTTGTCTCAAGAGTCATCATTGGGGGGCGTATTTTCCCTTTGCTGTGCAGTGCCCAGTTTTCAATGTGTGTCTCTTTCTGCAATCTCTAGATCTGTTTGTTTATTCCTTTATCAGTATCCCTCTTGTCTTCACTAGGAAGGTATTAAAGCAAATCTCTGCTGGAGTAGGACGTCCCCTTGTTCTTCTTCAGTGTCTAGTATATTCTTGGCTCCTAGTGCTTTCATGTGTATTTTAGAATTAGCTTGAGTTTCGCAAAAAACCTGTTGTAGTGGGGTTTTTTTTTTGGCTTTTTTAAGGGCCGCACCTTCAGCCTGTGGAGGTTCCCAGGCTAGGGGTCGAATCCGAGCACAACTGCCAGCCTACACCACAGCCACAGCAACATCAGATCTGAGCTGTGTCCATAACCTACACCACAGCTCACAGCAACGCCAGATTCCTGACCCACTGGGCGAGGCCAGGGGTCGAACACGCAACCTCATGGTTCTTAGTTGGATTCGTTTCCGTTGTGCTACGACAGGAACTCCGTTGTGTGTGTGTGTGTTTTATTTTCAATATTGTATTGAATTTATAGATCAGCCTTGGAATATTAATATGTGTATGATATTGAATCTTCCTATCTGTGTGTTTTATTTTCAATATTTTATTGAATTTATAGATCAGCCTTGGAAATATTAATATGTGTATGATATCGAGTCTTCCTATCTATGCATGTTTTATCTCTAGGTCTTTTTTTTTTAACACCTCTTAGTAATGAGCTATGATTTTTCTCCCTAGAAGGCTTAGATGCTCAGACTACTCTAAGAGTGTCTTAAATGCTTTGTTTTTCACATTGGGATTTCCTTGTTTTATTATGTACAACCAACCTTCAGTAGTCTTCTGAGAAAGAATCCATGGAAGGTACATTTTTTAAAGACCAGGCCTGTCTGAATATGTCTGTATTATAAATGTGATACTTGATATATAGTTTGGTTGTGGAATTCTAGTTCAAAAATATATTTTTCTTAGAATTTTAAAGACTTTTCCATTCATTACCTTATGGCTTCAGGTGTTGTTGAAAGTCTGATGCCGTATTGTTTTCTCATCCTTTGTGATCTTTTTCCCTTGGTAGCTTTTAGGATTTTCTTTTTATCTTCTGTTCATTGTGATGTACTTTGAATTTTTTTTTCTTCCTTTTATTTTGCTGGACTCTTGGTTAGTGCTTTTAATTCAGAGACTTATGTCTTTCAGTTCTATGACGTTTCTTTGACACCTCCCTACCCCCCTAATTAATGGCTCTTGCTCTGGTCTCAGGATACTCCATGTCTCTAAATTCAGTGGACACTTAACTTTTTTACCTGACCTCTCAAGAGTGTTTAAGACCCGTGACTATCCTTTCCTTTAAAAAGCTCATCTTGTGACGAAGCTGGATCCTTAACTGCTAGGCCACCAAGGAACTCCCTCTCACCTCTATGTCTGCTCCTCAGATGTTTTTTTGGCTGGCTTTTCCTCTTTCTGACTGTTAGTGTTGGGATTCTGCAGGGTTGGGCATAGGCCTTCTTCTAATGAGAGCCCATCTTCTCCTATGGCTCCAGTTACCATCTGAATGCAACTGATGTCTAAATTCCCTTTTGAACTCTAGATCCACATATCCAAGCATTTATTAGAGATTCCCACTTGAATGTTTCACAGATTCTTTAAACAAGTACAAAACACTAACTGAATGAACTCATGATGTCAGCCTAATTTGGGGCTTCTCCTTTGTTCCTCTTCAGTGACTGACATCTCCATCTATTAATTGCATAGGCCAGAGACCTGGAGATCATTCTTAACATCTACTTTCTTACCCACCAAACCCAATCAATCACCAAGACCCGTTAATTCTACCTGTTAAATATTTCTTAAACCTGTCTCCTCCTTCCTTTCTTCACTGTCATAATAGTAGTCATAACTGCCATTAGCTGTTACCCAGTCTGTTGCAACTTACTGGTGTGTATTTTGGGCTTCACATAAATGTAATCATACATGTGTTGTTTTATGTCTGGCATCTTTCACTCAACATTATACGAGTGAGGGAGTTCACTTCGTGGCTCAGTGGTTAACGAATCCGAATAAGAACCATGAGGTTGCGGGTTTGATCCCTGGCCTCGCTCAGTGGGTTAAGGATCCGCCGTTGTCGTGAGCTGTGGTGTAAGTTGCAGACGCGGCTTGGATCCCGCGTTGCTGTGGCTGTGGCGAAGTCTGGCAGCTACAGCTCCTGTTAGACCCCTACTAGCCTAGGAACCTCCATATGCTGCGGGTGCGGCTCTAGATAAAAGGCAAAAAGACAAAAAAAAATTATGCGAGTGAGAATTCATCCTTTTAGTTGTGTGTAGAGTCATTTGATCTTTTCTGTTTGCTTTTCTGTATTATTACAGCATATGAAATACAGGTTTTTCATTCTCGTGGTGGGCATTTGGATTGTTTCTACTTTTTGTATATTAAGAACACGACTTGTGAATGTTCTAATACACCTTGGTGCACATCTACATTCGTTTCTGTTGGATCTGTATCTAGGCATGGATTTTCTTGGTCATTTGGGTATATGTATTTTAAAATTCAGAAGATAGTGCCAGTCTTCCAGAGTTGGTTGTACCGATTTACACCCTCATCAGCGGGGCATGGAAGTTTTCCTAGTTTCTCTGTATCCTCCCCAACACTTCTGTTGTTATTAATACTGTTATTGATATTTTATTTTAGCCATTCTAGCCAGTGTGAAGTGGTTTTATTTACATTTTCCTGATGACTAAAAAAATCAAATACCTTTTCATGTGCTTATCAGATATTCGGTTTTTTTTTTTTTTTTTTGGTCTTTTTGCCTTTTCTAGGGCTGCACTTGCGGCATATGGAGGTTCCCAGGCTAGCGGGTCTAATCGGAGCTGTAGCCACCGGCTTTTGCCACAGCCACAGCAATGCAGGATCCGAGCCGTGTCTGCAACCTACACCACACCTCACGGCAATGCTGGATCGTTAACCCACTGAGCAAGACCAGGGATCGAACCCGCAACCTCATGGTTCCTAGTCAGATTCATTAACCACTGAGCCATGACAGGAACTCCAGATATTTGGATTTTTTTTTTTTGTGGTGTGAAATTCCTGCTTGTCCATTTAAAGGGCTTTATTTAGATATAATTTATATACTAACAAATTCATGCATTTTATGTATATAATTTAATATTTTAATAAATTTGTACAGTTTTGTACTGTCATTGCAGTCCAACTTTATTTTTTTTTGTCTTTTTTTTTTTTTTTTATCTAGAGCCGCACCCGCAGCATATGGAGGTTCCTGGGCTAGGGGTCTAACAGGAGCTGTAGCTGCCAGCCTTCGCCACAGCCACAGCAACGCGGGATCCAAGCCACGTCTGCAACTTACACCACAGCTCACGACAACGGCAGATCCTTAATCCACTGAGCGAGGCCAGGGATCGAACCCACAACCTCATGGTTCTTATTCGGATTCGTTAACCACTGAGCCACAAAGGGAACTCCCTCAGTCCAACTTTAGAATCCTCCATGACCACCTGAAGTTCCCTGGTGCCTGTTTGCAGTCAATTCCTGTTCCCACTTGAATTTTCTTTCTCTGATTACTAATAAGATTGAGTTCCTTTTTATGTATTTATTGGCCATTTGTGTTTCTTCTTCCTACAGTGCTAGTTCAAGTTTTTTGGGTTCTTTTTCACATTAATTATTGGGAGTCTTTATTCTAGATTCTAATTCTCTCAAGTTATAATATGATGCACCATTATTTTCTCTTGCTTTGTAGTTTGTCTTTTCTCTTTTTGATGTCCTCCTTTTGTATAAACATCAAATTTTAATATAGTTCAATTAATTAACTTTTTATACAGTCAGTGCTTTTTGTCTTAAGAAAATTTCCTTACCCAAGGTGATAAAGATGTCTTCTACATTATGTTCTTGAAGTCTTGTGGTGTTCGTTGCCTTCTTTGTTAGGTCTATAATTAAACTGATGTTGATTTTCGTTTATAGTGTGAAGTAGGGTCCAGTTTCATTTTTTTTATGTGGTTACCCAGTTGTCTCAACACTATTTACTGAAAGGATGACCCTTTCCAAACTGCATTGCAATACCTCCATCACATGTCAAATGTCCACATACACATGGTATTAATTCTATGACATTTCTTATTTTTTTAGGAAAAATTCCTAGAAGTAGAATTGTTAGGGTAAAATAACATGAGCATTTATTAATTTTTACTGTGGAATTACTCTGGAAAGGTTGTATATATTTATTTTTGAAATTTTAATTATACAAATAATTTCTATTTATTGGGAAAATTAACCTATTAGAGATTTAGTCTCCTTTGACCATTACTCTAATTATCTTTCCTTCTCTTTTCTTCATAAATATAACTACTAAAAAAAGTAAAAAAATAAAAATAAAAGAGAATTTCTGTTGTGTCACAGTCGGTTAAGAGTCCAGCCTCAGTGGCTCAGGTCTCTGTGGAGGAGGGGTGGGTGGTGTGTTAAAGGATCTGGTGCCAGTTGCCGAAGCCGTTAGCTGTGGTGTAGGTCACAGCTATAGCTTGGATTCAGTCGCTGTCCTGGGTACTTCCATATGACGTGGGTGCAGCCATGAAAAAAAAAAGAAAAAGTTGGAGTTCCTGTTGTGGCTCAGTGGTTAACAAACCAGGCTAGTATCCGTGAGGACTCAGGTTCAATCCTTGGCCTTGCTCAGTGGGATAAGAATCCATTGTTGCCTTGAGCTGTAGTGTAGATCAAAGATGCGGCTTGGATCCCACATTGCTGTGACTGTGGCATAGTTCAGCAGCTACTGCTCCCCTAGCCTGGGAACCTCCATATGACACTGATGCGGCCCTAAAAAGACAAAAGGCAAAAAAAAAAAAAAAAGTTAATTTGTAATCAGTTAAATATATATGTTTCTAGATATTTTTCTGTGTACTTACATGTGTGTGCATGCATTATATCTATTTAAAAAACTCAACATAGTCGATTTCTTTTTTGGGGGGGGCTTTTTAGGGCCGCACCCTCGGCATATGGAGGTTCCCAGGCTAGGGGTCGAATCGGAGCTACAGCTGCTGGTCTACGCCAGAGCTACAGGAATGCCAGATCTGAGCCGCGTCTGCAACCTGTACCACAGCTCATGGCAACGCCGGATCATTAACCCACTAAGCGATGCCAGGGATCAAAACCGTAACCTCATGGTTCCTAGTCGGTTTTGTTTCCGCTGTGCCACGACAGGAACTCCCAACGTAGTCTATTTCTTGACCGTTTTTTTTGTGTGTGTGTTTTTCTAGGGCCGCACCTGCGGCATATGGAGGTTCCCAGGCTAGGGGTCCAGTTCCCAGACACGGGATCCTAGTTGTGTCTGCAACCTAAACCACAGCTCACAGCAATGCCAGATCCTTAACCCACTGAGCAAGGTCAGGGATCGTAGCCACAACCTCATGGTTCCTAGTTGATTCGTTAACCACTGAGCCACTACGGGAACTCCTTTTGACCTTTTTTCAATGCGAGTTTTTATCCTTTTAAAAATACTTTATATTTCCGTAGACTGAAAGACTTTCATTTTCCAGTTCTTTGATTTCTAAAGAGATTATCATTTTAAAAATAATTGAATTATCTGTATTCTAATAGAGTTTTTTTTGTTGTTGATTTGAAAGTACTCTTTATGTACTGTGGAAATGAGCACTTTGTTATAGATTGGGCAGTTATTTAGTTTATGCTGCTTTTTTGATATAAAGACTTACAATGTTCTTTATTCTATAAAATCTGTCAATGTATTACTTTGCTTTTTGTCCCTTGGCTTTTATGCTTAGAGGCCTTCTCCACATAGAAATTAGAGAAGTATTTATATTTTCTCCTAGACTTTTAAGTAGTACAGTTATAAAGAATTTTTATTTTAATTCTTCTGGAATTTAATTGTTTTCTGTGGATTGACATGAAGCTCTATTCTATTCTAAGAAACCAAAAATATATTTTGTCTGTTTCTAAGAGTTTAAAGACTATTATTTTGAAAACATAGCAAAATATAAAGACTATATAAAAATAAACTTTCAGATAACCTGTTAACAAAAAAAACTCAAGAGGATACTAATGTTGCTAGAAACTTGAAAAGTACAAAAAAATGATAAAATTGAAAGGGGAAAGCCTTCTCTGCCAGTTCTTTTTTCTTAAAGTCAACCACTAACAGTTTCTGTGTATCTTTTCAGATAAAATTTATACCTATATGAGCATATATATGAATGTTTGTTTGTAAAACTGAAAATGCACATGTATATATATAGGTGAATTTAACTGTATATCAAATTGATAACATAATCATACTGAAAAAGTGCTTCATATCAATTTTGAATAGCGTTCTCCGACTAGTGGGGTTTATTTAGAGGATAAAAAAGAACAGCAAAGGAGTTCCTGTCGTGGCTCAGTGGTTAATGAATCTGACTAGGAACCATGAGGTTGTGGGTTCAATCCCTGGCTTCGCTCAGTGGGTTAAGGATCTGGCATTGCCGTGAGCTGTGGTGTAGGTTGCAGATCTGGCTCGGATCCCACATTGCTGTGGCTGTGGTGTAGGCTGTGGTGTAGATCCCACATTAGCTCCGATTAGACCCCTAGCCTGGGAACCTACATATGCCGCGGGTGTGGCCATAGAAAAGACAAAAAGACAAAACAAAAACAAAAACAAAACCCAGCAAAGAATACTTGAACTTTATTAGGTTTGTTGCTAGTAGTGATATTTTATTTATCTATTTTTTTTTTTTTTTTGCTTTTTGGGGCCGCACCCGTGGCATATGGAGGTTCCCAGGCCAGGGGTCTAACAGGAGCTACAGCTGTTAGTCTACTCCACATGTCTGCGACCTACACCACAGCTCACAGCAACGCCAGATCGTTAACCCACTGAGCAAGACCAGGGATTGAACCTCATGGTTCCTAGTCGAATTCGTTAACCGCTGCACCATGATGGGAACTCCGCTAGTAGTGATATTAATGTTATGATTCTGAAAGTACTTTATATGTATTATAGAATAGAGTGAATTAATTTAGTGCTATTTTAGAAACTAGGGTTGTAACTGGGAGAAAGGGGTTGTAATTGAAATGTGAGGAAGAACTTTGAGATGTTGATTTTTGAACTGAAGCTTTCATTTTGACCTAGTGATAATGCATGCACTCGTGCATGTGCATACACATATGCAATATATATACACATATTCCTATTTTTCACTGAAAAGGGCTAGAAATATTCCCCACTGAAAAATTCCCCACTGAAAGGAACCAGGGCTCATTGAGATGGTTGATTCAGGTCTAGGCTAGAGAAGTGAAAAAGTGATGAAATTGAAAAGTAAAAGCCTCATTACTCTTTCTTTCCCCAGAGGACCCTGGAATGTCTTGTACCAGAAAGAAGGGATATGGTCAAAAATTAATGAGGACATGCCAAAAATACAAGATAGTTTGAACAACAGAAATATCAACAAAATCAGTGTCCACCTAATAGAGGAATGCTAGTGAGTTAATATATAAAGATTGATAAAATTTGAAAAACCTCTGTTTTGCAACCACACTGTAATAATCAAGGCAAAAATTATTGAAAGATTATGGAGGAACCTGGTTTCACCCTGTAACTATAAGTTTCACTCCATAAGGTTCCTTTACAGTAGAGAGATCTGATGGATAGCATTTTTTTTTTTTTTTGCCATATCCACAGCATATGGAGGTTCCTCGGCCAGGGACTGAACCTGAGTGACAATGCTGAGTCCTTAATTACTAGGCCACCAGGGAACTCCTGAAGGATACTATCTTAAGTGATCAAATCTAGGATTAATTAGTAGTAGGAAAAACTGTTTTCTGATATAAATCAGTGGCAACTATATAATCATCTAATGTAGTATTCTTGTCAAAGACATTTAACCTGAAACTAATAATGAGGAAATAATCAACAAATCTAGACCATGGCACAGTCTACAAATCAATGGTTTAGACTTTTAAAAACATAAGCAATAAGGGATTTTTTTTTTTAGATATTTGAGGAAATTTAAATATAGAGAATATTAGATATTATATCAATGTTAAATTCCTTGGGTGTGTTAATTATATTGTGGTTATGTAGGAGAACATCTTTCTTCATAGGAGACACATTCTGAAGTTTTGGGGAGTGCAAACTTGCTTACTTGCAAGTGGTATCGTTAAAAAAAACCACATATGTGTGTTTTCCTGTATACATCTCTATATGCAAAACATGTATATGGATGCTTGTATGTGTGAAAGTGAGAAAAGTAAATGTGACAGAAATGTTAAGAATAGATAACTGGGTGAAGGGTGTTCATTGTCCTGTTCACTCAACTTTACTGTAGGTTTATATTTTTCAAAATTAGAAAGCAAGAGGTCATACTGTTAATACAATTCTGCACATTGCTTTATTCCACTTAACTGTTCTCCTTTTCATATTTATTTCGCCCTCTGTATATTTATTCATTTCTTTCTTTTTCTATGAAAGGAGAAAGTGTCTTTTCAGATCAGGCAACTATTTCTACATATGCTGCTGAATTTTTTGACATTTATTAAATATTGCATTATGCTTTACACTCAATACCACGTGAAGTCCAAATTCCTAGCATGCATATATTTATGTTTTAAAAGAAGTAACAGAAACTTTGGACTGTAAAAATAGCCTTAACATGCTGGCTTTTCTTTTTTCCTTCTTTGTAAAAAATCTTAGTACTTGTGTTGATTTTCTTACTTTGACAGCAATACTTTTTGGCCCTTTACTTTTATAATTTCAGGTTGAGAATGTTTGTGCAGCAGTGACCTTCCTTACCATTTAGAACCTTTATTTTTCTTGAATTAGTTTCCAGAAGTAGTATCTTTGTCTTATTTTAAATTTTTTAATATTGTCTTTTTTTTGCCTTTTAGGGCCCCACCCGTGGCATGTGGAGGTTCCCAGGCTAGGGGTCGAATAGGAGCTACAGCTGCCGGCCTACACCACAGCCACAGCAATACCAGATCCAAGCCACGTCTGCAACCTACACCACAGCTCACGGCAACGCCGGATCGTTAACCCACTGAGCAAGGCCAGGTATCGTACCCGCAACATCATGGTTCCTAGTCGGATTCATTAACTGCTGCACCACAACGGGAGCTCCAATATTGTCTTTTTTGTGTTCTCATTCTGTCATCTTTTCAGCTATGCAGTCTATGCAGATTTCTACGGTTGTCTGTCACACAGTTATCAAAAATGTTTCAGTTTATTCATGCCGCTCAGAGTCCCCAAATCCTTGAAATAAGGGGGAATACTGTGTGATCTAAATACTGGTAAAATGTAATGGGAGACTGCAGATTTAACCAATGTTTACTTATTATTGACATTTTGTTGCTGGTATCTTGACTGACCAATAACTAAGATTGCAATATCCAGAATAATATAAATAACATAGTGTTTGGGAATATGAAGAAAACATAAAGTATATTCCCTTCTCTTTTGCAGAATTAGGAAATGACAAGAAAATGCTTTTTTTTTCATCTTTTTATCACCACACCTGTGGCATATGGAAGTTCCCAGGTTAGGGATCTAATTGGATCTGCAGCTGCAGCTTAAGCCACAGCCAAGGCAACACCTGATCCAAGCTGCATCTGTGACCTCTGCGGCAGCTGTGGTAGTGCCAGATCCTTAACCCACTGAGTGAGGCCAGGGGTTGAACATGTGTCCTCACAGAGGCAATGTTGGGTCCTTAACCCACTAGCTACAATGGGAACTCCCAAAGTGCTTTTAAAAAAATGAATTTCTAGGAGTTCCCTGGTGGCTCAGTGGGTTAAGGATCCTATGTTGTCACTGCTGTGGCTTGGGTCACTGATGTGGCACGGGTTTGGTCCCTGGCCTAGGAATTTCTTTTTTTTTTTTTAAGGGCTGCACCTGTGGCATATAGAGGTTCCCAGGTTAGGGGTCGAATTGGAGCTGTAGTCACTGGCCTACACTGCAGCCACAGCAATGTCAGGTCTGAGCCATATCTGCAACCTATACCACAGCTCACAGCAACACTGGATCCTTAACCCACTGAGCGAGGCCAGGGATTGAACCTGTGTCCTCATGGATGCTAGCTGAATTCATTAACCACTGAGCCACGATGGGAACTCCTGGCCTAGGAATTTCTGCTCGCTGCAGGCATGCCAAGGAAAAAAACCCATGTATTTTGTAATATTTTCGAGACACAATGGAAGGAGTATGTATAATTGATTTTTGTTATTTGCAGATTCTGCATTTGCAGATTTTTCCACTTGGTAAAATTTATTTGTAGCCCCAAAATCTGTACATTTAGTGCTTTCATATTTGTGTTTGTGTACAAAGCTTTTTAAAATGTGAGACACATTCTAGCCACACACATTCCCAGCTGAACTGGAATTAGGTGATGCTTTGTCTTCCTTGTTTCAGCTCCGATACAGAGATGTCCAGAGGATGGAGACAGTAGAGGGCAGTGTAGTGTAGTGTAAGAAGCTCCTGCTTTGGACCAGTTGGGTGGGGTTTGAATCCCAGCTCTGTCACCGGTTATGGGGCAGCCTCAAACAACTCATCCAACATTTCTGACCCTCATTTTCTCTTTTGTAAGAAAAAAAAAAAGGAAAATAGTATCTACCAGGATTAGTTATTCAGGATTATAGTCTATGTGAGGTGTGTGTGTGTAATTCCTTCTAGGAGCAGTGGTTCAGTATTTGCTAATTCAAGGTTTACATTGACTTTATAGAACATAACTAGCATTAAAAAATGGAAACCAACTGCATATCTTTGCTAAGTGATCTTGAATAGTTTTATTCTTATTTAATATTCACACTCATTCTTACCAAAATCTTGTCATCAGATCATCAGAATTAGCATATAATGTAAAACAAGTAATAGCAAATCTGAACAGTCTAAAATTATCTGCTTTCAATAGTGCTGTTCCTTTTTTCTCCTTCACTTAACTGCTCGTTAGAATTTTGAGTATTTATTACCCAAAATATTTAATACCACTCTGTGCCTTAGTTCTCCTATCTGTAATCCTCATTGTTTTAGAAGGATTATGCCAGTTATTAAGTTATTGTCTTTCAGCTCCAAACACTCCCTTCTATGGTTCTGCTTTGTGATGCTGTTCTAAGATTTTTGCAGATCGTATTTCTGCCTTTCCAGCTGCTCACTTTTAGCTTTTATAAGTATGGAGCACTAGAGGGAGGCTGTAAAGAGGATGAAGAGAGAGCCTGTACTTTCTCTTTTGTTTCCTCTGGGCCCCTGTCTGCTTTCCTGTTACTCTGACCATCCTCCTAGTGGAAATTCTTCACCCCAGCAATAGTAGTCGAGTCCAGTTTGTAGTTTTCCCAACACTCACAGAGCTAAGCTCATCATGACCCTTAATAACACCAGCTCCGGTTGGCTAGTCCCCCTTTCCTCAAAAGGTACCCTAGTCCCACAAGACCCCTCTTCTTGGTTCAGAGACCCAGCAGCAGCTGAGCGGCACTCTTTCCTCAGGGAGCTGAGGTTCAGCTCTGCAGAATCTTTTTTCCAAGCTTCTGAGTTTTAGCAATTCCAGTCTCTTTCCTTGGCTCTTGTGATTTATGTAGATATAAACATAGTGATTTTTAAGTGATAATGAATGATCTCTGAAAACTTTTAATCACCGGAAGTTCTATCTTTAAATTAATATCTGTGTATTTGTTACTTCATTCTTTTTTATTAACGTTTGCTTAGTTATGATTATATCTTTACATGAAGAATTTTCATGCTTTTAGATAGTAGATACATAAGACTTTCTTTTTAACACTTTATTTGCATTATGTTTGTTTAAAGTATAGTTTTACATACTTATCAGTGTTTATTTCAGTTTTGATTTTAGAGTTTTCTAGAATCAGATCCTGATGAGTAATCAGGTTATTTTCAAGAAATAATGTAAGAAGCACTGTAATGTAATTTTTACTTGTTATTTATGGTAAACCAAATGGCACTATTGTTGGTTTAATCAGTATATCCAGGGTAATAGAATAATGAAATTTGTTACTATGAAGAACTTTAGAGATTATCTAGTATTAGTTTTTTCCCCCCTTTATGCCATTCTATTCACAAGTAAAATACACATCTTTAAAACCTCCCAGGATATCAGTGGAGGCACGTACAAGCAAGATGACTTAACTCTACTCATAATATCCTTGGTCTCTTACCAGGGCTCAATTTTATAGTGTTCCTCTTCAAGAACAGTTACTTTGCTGTCTTTCTTCCCAAAGTGTTACATTAAAATGATGAGAGCAGAGCTTATTTCTCAATGACTTATTTCCACTGGAGGGTGAATTCTATTTGTTATTGGCCCAATTGTAGTGTTGAGAGAGTGTTTCTGAGAGAGATAAACTTAATGTAATATTTCACCAGTTATGACAGACTTTTAAATTTTTAACATCTCTGAAATTGGGCTATGTCCCAGTTTCTTGACTGATGCCTTAGTATTGGCCAGGTGGCAATTGCGATGTGCCTGTCATTACCTGTGCATTGTGAGTATAGTTGTAGCTCTGCTGTAGTACAGTTGTAACCCCTTGATATTTCAATCAATAAACCATTTGAGAATGTTTTGAAGAGAGACTATGAGTCCTGGTTGTCTTCTAAAAGCTTATTTTAGCACCTGTTGTAGGATCAAGACAGTATCAGAATTACAATTGCAAAATGGGAGGCAGTGGCCTCAAAGAAAATTTTGGAGACCATAATAGAGGAGCACTTTTTTAAAAAGTTCTGCATCATCAAAACTTTTTTTTTTTTTGACACTTTCTAGGGCCTTGCCCGTGGCATGTGGAGGTTTCCAGTCTAGGGACTGAATCAGAGCTACAGCTGCTGGCCTGCACCATAGCCACAGCAACATGGGATCTGACCTACACCACAGCTCACTGGCAATACCAGATCTTTAACCCACTGAGTAAGGCCAGGAATCGAACCTGCATCCTCACAGATACTAGTCAGATTCGTTTCAGCTGCACCACAATGGGAACTCCTCACCAAAACTTTTCATGGCCAGAGAATGATATCGTGTGTGGAAAACACAAATATTAGATAACACTTGAGTGAAAAAAGTGACTCAGAAGAGTCAAACTTAAATATGAGGGAAGTGTTTAATTTTTCATGTCTGAAAGGATAAGAGATATACAATAACATTTTTTTTTGTCTAAATCTGTCCAGAAGAGCTCTTAAAAAGGAATAAGGTGAAAATTCTAAATGGTAAGTGCCGTCATAGTTTAATTGGCAGTTTTTCTTCTTTTATGGAACATAAAATAATTAAAAGTTATCCTAGGTTTGATAAAATACGATAGATTAGGATATTCCTCTAGAGTAGTAGTGATAACTATATATAGATATCTTTTTGTCCATACAAATTCTCTGAATCCTAAACATTGGGGTTACTTTGTTAGTAATTAGTACTAATTTTTACCTAAGGCAGTAAAATGTAGCAGTAATCTACTTAGGAGAATTCCCATATATAGGATAATATTTGGTTTGTTCATCTTTCATCATCATCTCAAAGGTTAGATAATAAATCCCAAAGAAATATCTCATCTGTTGTTTTTTAGTAACTTATTGTTTCTGTAAAAATAATACCTGTCCATTGGAAAAATTTAAACTGTATGAAAAATATAGAAAAAGTCAAACACACCTGAAACTGCCATCCTCACTGATGATGTCAAACCAGATATTTCTTATGTAGCTATCCATATGTAAAAATGGATGTGTTGCTTTTGTAAAATTGCTTACCTTTCATGCTTAGTAAGTTGTTTTTTTTTCCCCTGTTCAGTAACGTGTTGTGGCTTTTGTTCCATCGTAAGAAATATTGATGAGTTAGTTAATATTAATGGCTGTGTAATTTTCCATTGTAAAAGCGTACTGAATGATTTAAGTAGGTTCCTGTTAGTGGACATTTAAGCTAAGTTTTCTTTACTGTAAATAGTGCTTTGGTGAGTATTTTTATGCTTGCATATTTTTTATTTTGTAAACATCTCCTTATAATTAAAAATGAAATTTGGACATTTATTTATTGAAAAAGTTATTACCAGCTTTTGTTTATTAAGTTTTTTTTTTTAACGGCCACATCTGGAAGTTCTTGGACCCGGGGTCGAATTGGAGCTGCAACTGTGGCCTACACCACGGCTTCAGCAACTGGATCCTTAACCCACTCAGTGAGGCCAGGGTTTGAACCTGCATCCTCACAGAGACAACATCGGGTCCTTAACCTGCTGAGTCACAATGGGAACTCCACTTATTAAAAGTTGTTTTTTTTTTTTTTTAAGGTTAATAGAATTGCTGAAGTGATGATAACATATGTAATATTGAAATATCTTTTAAAACTTAAGTAGTATTTTAAGGTTTGGTTCCTAACTTTAAAAAAAAAAAAGGTCTTGGCTTCTATTATATTTGGAAACCTTTCATTTGTAATAAATGGAGGTGAGAAATTATTTAATTAAAAAAGAAAATAGAAAAATTAAAGTACTAAAAACGAAAAATAATTAAACTGATGGAAGGGAAAATGAAAAGAGTGATGGTCTACATAAAGAGGTTTGGAACAGCCTGGATTTGAATCCCGATTCTGCTTCTTACTAGCTATATAACCTTGGGGAAGCCTTTTAATTTCTCTTAAGCTTATTCATACTCCTTTATTAAAGTAGGGATGCTAATGTGTAATGGGGTCATTTTGAGGATTAAATAATAACAATTCCAGCTAACATTTTTGAATCCTTTTTACTATATATGGCAGACACTGTATTAAATGTTTATATATATAACATTTAATATAAAATATATTAAAATATGTATTTTTTAAACTTGACAAATATTTATTATCTTAAGTCACTCAAACTTGTGAGATATAAATACATTTTACTGATGAGGAAACCAAAACTAAGCGACTTTGTAAGCTGCACAAGCAACACAATTAAAAGTGGCAAAATCAGAGTTTGAACTGTAACAGTCTGACCCAGTGGAGCCTGTGATTTGAAAGTATTCTTTCTGCATATAAGGCACCTAGCACAGTGAATAGCACGCATCGGTTAATATTTATGTTTAGGCTCTCTTTTAAAAATCGGTATGTCAAGAGAATGAGAAGACAAGCCACTGACTGGGGAGAAAATATTTGCAAAACATTTATCTGATAAAAGATGGTTATTCAAAATATATAAAGAATTCTTAAAGTTCAACAATTAGAAAACCAACAATCTGGTTTAAAAATGAGCAGAAGATTTGAACACCTTACCAAAGAAGATATTCACATGGCCAATAAGCATATGAAAAGATGCTCAACATCTTATATCATTAAGGAGTTGCAGATTAAACAAGGACATACACATAACACTCAATAGAATGGGAAAAATCTCCACCAGCACCAAGTGCTGGCAAGGATGTGGAGCAACAGGAACTCTCATTTATTGCTCTTGGGAATGAAAAGTAGTCTAGTCACTCTGAAAGACAATTTGATAGTCTCTTGCAAAACTAAACATACTCTTAGCAAGTGATCCAGTAATTCTGCTCTTTGGTACTTAAGGAGTTGGAAACTTAACGTTCGCAGGAAAACCTGTACACAGATGTTTCTAACAGTTTTGTTCATGATTTCTAAAACTTGGAAATAACCAAGTTGCCTTCAGTAGGTGAATGGATAAACAAACGGTCACATCTATATAATTGACTGTTATTTAGCACTAAAAAGAAATTAGCTATCAAACCAGGAAAAGACATGGAGGGATCTTAAATGCAAGTTACTAAGGGAAAGGAGTCAATATGAAAAGGCTGCATATTGTATGAAAACGTACTGCATGGAAACAGTAACAAGATCAGTGGTAGCCAGGGGTTGGGAAGATGGGAGGGATAAATAAGCATAGCATTAGAGCATTTTTAGGGCAGTGAAACAATTCTGTATGATGTATAACGGTGGATAAATGTCATACATTTGTCTAAACCCACAGAACACACACCAAGAGTGAATCCTGTAAACAAAGGGCTTTGGGTAGTAATGAGTCATCACTTGTAACAAATGTACCACTCGGGGCAGAATGTCGATCCTGGGGAATGGGGAAGACTGTGCGTAGGTACCGGAGGGGAGTGTATGGGGACTCTCTGTACTTTCTGTTCAGATTTGCTGTGAACCTAAAACTAATCTAAAAAAAGTTTATTGAAGAAACAGTAATAAAATTTGAAAAGCAAATAGCCATTGTGTGACACTTCTGATACTTTGATTTTTAGGCCCAGAATAAAGAGACCAATGTTTTAGCTGCTGCAAAGGTGATTGACACCAAATCTGAAGAAGAACTTGAAGATTACATGGTTGAAATTGACATATTAGCATCTTGTGATCACCCCAATATAGTCAAGCTTCTAGATGCCTTCTATTATGAGAACAATCTTTGGGTAAGTACTTTCTGTTGATCTATAGGAGTAGAGGTTTTTAAGTTGAATAGGCCTGTTTTATGTTATCTTTTTTGTGTAGTTACTTATATTACTTGAATGAGAGTTGATCTGCTGAGAGGGTCATTGACAACATAATTATTATCCTTAGCTTCAACAGATGTTTAGCTGTGTATTTCAAATTGTACCATATTTCAAGATTGTTTGACATTGGACCCAAAAGCAGAAATTTGGTTAAGAATATTACATTTCCTAAATAAAAAAATGAGATTAGATGGCCTTTCTTGTTTTTAATTTAAATTTAAGTATTTACTTAAAATTTTTTAAAGTTTCTTTTTTCCTAGAAATTGTTTATAATTTCTTACCCTAAACTTTTGGTAAGTCATGTAATAAGTTTTAAAATGCTTATCAGGAATGTTAAATACTTACAATGTATTATCAAGCTCAACTTCAGTGCATGATGTAATTGCTAAGTCTGTATGTAAAAATTTTATTCATTTTTAGAAAATATTAAGCACAATTAGACATATAAATAAAATGTTAATATTTATGATAATAACCAGTCACCTGCTCTGCACTGACACTAATTTAATCAAGAGACTTTTTGAAACAATTTTGGTTTTTTTCCTTGGAGAAAGAAGCAAAGTGTTATGAAAGAAAAGTAGATAGTACAAGCTATACCTGACTGGGAATCAAAGGCCTTTAGTTTTTATTTTGGTGATGCAGGCAAGAGCTTGAATAAGTCGGTTAACCTCTATGAGTCTGTTTACTCATCTATGTGATGAGTAATGATCTGTCTCCCAAATTATTTTTCAGAAGATGCAATGAATTTGAAAACAATTTATAATTGGCAAGCTCCTATAAAAAATAAATTGTTTTACAGAGGAGAAAAAAAAGCTTGAAGCTACACAATTTGTTAAGATATGTAATTTAAAAAAACTGTAGTTATTATTAGTGTGCTGTCTTCTAATACAGTTGTTCAGGACTTTAATAGAATGTTTCCAGAGATTGTAATGAAAATGAATTCCTAGGCAATTTAATAGATCGATAATCTCTTTACTTGAGATTATTGCAAAATAAAAAGTTTGACCACTGTGAGGGACAGTCTACTGGGGGAGATAGATGTATTAATCACAGACTCCTAATAAATATAAAATTACAACTGTGATAAAAGTTAAGAAGGAAAGCTGCATGATGGTATGTACCAGGGAGTCTCGGAATGCATTTCATTAGGAAGTGATAATTGAGCTAGGATTTGAAGCTTTTTGTATGTTTTTTTCTAAATATATATATTTAACTAAAAGTAGTCTCTGTTTTCTGGGTTTATTCCTATTAGTAAAGTTAAAAAATACTTTTAATCACTTAATCCACAATAGTTACCTTAAAAAGGAGGGTAATAGTGGTGATGAAATGGGTATATAATACTGTCCTTTTTTTTTTCTTTTTTTGCTTTTTATGGCCTTACTCATGGCATATGGAAGTTCCCAGGCTACGGGTCAGATTGGAGCTATAGCTGCCGACCTACACCACAGCTCATGGCAACTCTGGATCCGCAACTCACTGAGTGAGGCTAGGGATCGAACCTGCATCCTCACAGATACTGGTTGGATTTGTTTCTGCTGCACCACAACGAGAACACTATAATACTGTCCTGAATGAAAATTCTGTACTTGGTAATTTTAGCGAAGCGAGGACGCTAAAAATTTGGTGATTAACAAAAATGGACGTAATTATACAACGTGTTCTCTTTCTTTCTCAAATACATATCGTTAAGACTCATAACGCTTTTGGAGTTCCCTTCGTGGCTCAGTGGTTAACGAATCCAACTAAGAACCATGAGGTTGCGGGTTCGATCCCTGGCCTTGCTCAGTGGGTTAAGGATCCGGCGTTGCCGTGAGCTGTGGTGAAGGTTGCAGACATGGCTCGGATCCTGTGTTGCTGTGGCTGTGGTGAAGGCTGGCGGCTACAGCTCCTGTTAGACCCCTAGCCTGGGAACCTCCACATGCCGCGGGTGCGGCTCTACATAAAGGCAAAAACGCAAAAAAAAAAAAAAAAAAAAGACTCATAACGCTTTTGACAAAGAAAATCTCGTTAGCATAGTATTGTTTCTGAACCTAGGTTATTTGATACTTACTCCTTTGTTACTTTTGCTAAATCGAAGAAGAAATGTCATGTTAGACATGTGCTTTTTGTATTTGCCTGCAGATCCTCATTGAATTTTGTGCAGGTGGAGCAGTGGATGCTGTGATGCTTGGTAAATGCCTTTTTGTTCTTTATGTTTATATCCTAAATTGTGCTTTTAAAAAGCCATAGAATTTCAAACATTTATACATATTTATCTATCTTATTGTTGAGTGACATTCAGTAAGTTAAGAAATCAGCCTATTTTTATATTCTAGGTTAACTGTAATAAAGTTCTAAAGTGAAATGTTGAGTATAATATGTGAAGAAATAATCTTTGTAGGTACTTAGTTTTCTTTCTTTCTTTTTCTTTCGTCTTTCTTTTTTTTTTTTTTTTTGCTTTTTAGGGCTGCACCCGTGGCATATGGAAAGTTCCCAGGCGAGGGGTCAAATCGGAGCTGTAGCCGCTGGCCAACACCGTAGCCACAGCAACACCAGATCCATGCTGCATCTGCGACCTTAACCCACTGAGCGAGTCCAGGGATCAAACCTGCGTCCCCATGGATCCTAGTTAGATTTGTTTCCAAAGCGCCACAACGGGAACTCCTGATACTTAGTTTTCTAAAAAATAAATTCACTGCATTTGATCCTTGATAGTGATGGTAAAAGTATATAGCCTGCCCTGCTGTTTCACTTAAATTGTTTACTTTTTCTTTACAGAGCTTGAGAGACCATTAACTGAGTCCCAAATACAAGTAGTTTGTAAACAGACTTTAGAGGCTTTGAACTACTTGCATGATAATAAAATCATCCACAGAGATCTAAAGGCCGGCAACATTCTTTTTACCTTAGATGGAGATATTAAATTGGGTAAGTTTATTCCCTTGAATAGAACGTTTGAATTTGTGCCCTGAGATTTTGTAACTCAGTCTGTTTGTAACTTAATGTTGTTTTATTATGACAAAATATGTGAAACATGGAGAATTACTGCATGGTAATTTTAAAAATACTTCTTTGGATAATTATTTATTAATTCCCAGAATTCCTAAGTATAGGCACCTAATACAAAGACACTTTAAAAGATAAGAAAGCATGGATTTTTATTTTTAGAAAGGCAGGCTTTTTAAAGACTGGTTAATTACTTTCCCTTAAGTTTTTGTATATAGAGATAAGAGTTAATACTTACAATACATTTAGAACATGATACAGTTGTAAAACCGCTAACTTTATCATTTCCAAAACTCATATCTATTGGTTTTCTTTTTCCATTTTAGTTTTATACTTTATTTTATAGATGCAGTATCTTGGCTAAACTAACAAAGTAATTTTAAGTCTGAGAAGGATGCCTAAAATAAGTATAAGGACTAGAATTTTTAATTTTATTTTACACTAAGGGAATAAATTATAATTTCATAAGGAGAAATAGATGTGTGTTTTAGATGGAAAATTAATTTCGTATATACACACACACATATATATACACACATGTATATATACACACACATACATACAAACAGGAGACTTTGTCCTTTATAGTCCTCTTCAAGTATCACCAAGATATGAATTTAAAAAAAAAAATCTGGTGATGAAGTCTAAATGTGAGTATTTTAGAAGGGTATTAAAAGGACAAAATATATTCAAAGTCCTTGTTGATACCAATGATCATAGTCATTTAACTTCACTTTGTCATGACATCTAAATAGGTATAATTTGATATACTACTAAATTTTAATCTTTTTATTGAGAACTAAATACAGATACAGAAAGCCACACTAACAGCTGTGCAGGTTAGTGACTTGATAGCTTTGTAATCACCACCTAGGTAAAGAAACAGAATTATGTCAGGCACCGTATCAGCTCAAAGTGCCCCATCTCAATCACCATCCCTCTCTTCTCCACAGGTACCCTGACTTTTATGGTAATCACTTCCTTGTTTCTTTTTGATTCCTTTACTCAGTGTTCATCTCTAGATGTTGAGTTTAGACTTGCCCATGTTTAAAACCTGCTTTTTCTTTTGTATGTTTTAATTTGTGGGTTATCCCCTCCATTCCTTTCTTCTCTTTATATTTTATCTATGACATGCATTCTCATGGCATGCTTTGTCAAAGAAAGTTTATTCTTTGGAGACAGAAAATTTTAGTGTTGTAATGGTTGTGACCCTCCAAAGGCCCAGAGATTTACAAACAGATGTACAGTATATCTGTGGCATTAAAATTTCATGATGGGAGGGAGGATTAGGAAAAAATGTTGAAAAAGGCAACTTGAGAGTGATGAAAAAAAGATTGAGAAATACTGATCTGTAGGCTCTGGACTGTTGGATCTCTAGAGTTTCTCTCGTCTTGCATTTTGGTGATTACATACTCATGATGACTTCAGTAAATTCCTCTCTGTATTTCCCTCTCTTTGCAGATGAATCCAAAAGCTTCATCGGTCTCGAGTGTGATTTTTTTTTTCAAGAATATAGGTGGTTTTGTGTTCTTTTATTGGGAGGCGTGCAATACCTGCTTTTTGCTCTTTTTTGGTGTTAGCAGCTATTGATGCTAATGCCTAGATCTGTTGAGTAGAGTGACAAAATGAATTCTGTCATTTTGTTTTCATTTATTATTTTTAATAATAATTTTGATATAATTTTCATCATTTATTTCATTATTTTCATTTATCATCGTTATAAAATTAGGAATACTTACGTAAGAAGACATTTCCCTTCATCTCTTTGGTTTTTCAGGATTATAGTTCATATAGACAAGATTTGAAAAATTCTTGATTCTTTCCTTTTGTTTATTTAGTTTTAAAGACAATAAATTTGTTCTCTCTCATCCGTGGTTGGTGACCAGTATTTTTTAAATGTCATTATCAATTCATAAATCTAATTGTATTTTGTAGGCTTCAAATTATTACAGTTTTTAATCCTTATTAAAGCTCTTTTTGTACCACCTTGATCAATGGTAGTCTCTTCAAGTTGGCTTGTTATCTTTTTGACATGACTCTAGTAGTTTTTGGTAGTTTCTTTGTTATCTGTAGGTTGAAATATTACAGGCTCATTTTGTGTATTTCCTGCCTCAGACCTGTAATTAGCCATTTCTTCAGGAAACCCTGAAGTTGTTGAGTAGGATATGGTGTTTCAAGACCATAAATTAAGTGTAAGAGATGCTTATAGCTTCTGGATTGGCCTGCATTCTAGGCCTTTTCAAAGGACAGAACTCTCATGAGTTCCTATGTATTTCCTATTCAAATTCAGGATAAAGCTTTAAAAAAAAGTTTTTCTTTTGTCTTTTTGGGGCCACACCCGTAGCATATGAAAGTTCCCGGGCTAGGGGTCTAACTGGAGCTGTAGCTCCTGGCCTACACCACATCCATGGCAATGCTGGATCCTTAAACCACTGAGCAAGGCCAGGGATTGAACCTGTGTCCTCATCGATAGCAGTCGAGTTTGTTAACCACTGTGCTACGCAGGAACTTGTAAAAAAAATTTTTACCCTAGAGACTTCAGTGTTACATCTATCTCCTTCTGTCCTGAGAACCTTGGTTCCTAGGGACATGGATGATAGATTTGGATTTGGAACATTCTGTAACTACTTATTTAAACTTTCATGTCTGTATTCTGTGCTCACCACCACTTCTTATGTTGATATCTGTATGTTGGTTGTCTGAAGTCCGTTCTCTGGTAGATTTCTCTGGAAGGGCTCTCCGAGTTCTTATGTAATGATAGCAGTTCTACCCTTTACGTTTTAAAGGTCAGTTTTGCTGAATAGAAAATCCTTGGCACAGATTTCTTTCTTTGAATATCTGTATTATGTTACTTTGTTTCCTTCTGTCATAAAGTGTTGAAAAGGCTGAAATACTTTGATTTTCTTTCTCTTATAAGTCATATGCTCTTTTTGCCTAGATGCCAAAAATTTTTTTTCTTAAAGGGTAAGCTTTTCTCTTTTTTTCCTCCTGCCCCTCTCCCGCCAGCAAGATTTTCTGTAATAACAGATACGAGTATTCTGTTCTTTGCATTGACTTTCTTCTTTAGGGACTTTTATTATGTGTTTGTTGGGTTTGCCAATCATCAGTATTTATAACTTTCTATCAGGTTCTTTTTATCTTTCTTCATTTTTTTTTCATTGTGATGAAGTATACTTAACAAAATTTACTATCTTAACCATTTTTGAGTATAGTTCTGTGGCATTAAGTGCATTCACGTTGTGCAACCATAACCACTATCCATCTCCAGAACTTCGTCGTCGTCCTCGACAGAAACTCTACTGTACTAACTCCCCATTTCCTCCTTCCCCAGCCCGTGGAAGTCACCATTCTACTTTCTATCTCTGTGAATTTGACTACTATAGGTACCTCATATAAGTGGAATCCTCTAATATTTGCCTTTTTGTGATTGCCTTATGTTTCTTAGCATAATGTATTTAAGGTTCGTTCATGTTGTAGCATGTGTTAATTTTCTCCTTTTTAAGGCTGAATGATATTTTATTATACGTATATACCGCATTTTATTTATCCATTGATGGACACTTTGATTCTTTCCACCTTTGGCCGTTGTGAATAATGCTGCAATGAACATGGGTGTACAGTATCTGTTTGGGTCCCTGCTTTCCGTTCTTTTGGGTATATACCCACCTAGAAGTGGAATTGCTGGATCATATGGTAATTCTGTGTTTAATTTTTTGAGGAATCACCAAACCGTTTTCTATAGTGGCTGCACCATTTTACATTTCCACAGCAATGCACAAGCGTTCCAATTTTTCTACCTCCTTGCCAGCACTTTTATTTTATTTAGTTTATTTTCGATGATAGCCGTCCTAATGAGTGAAAGAGGTAATGGTGTAAATTTGTTGTGTTTACTTGCTCTTTTATTCCTCCTAGTGTAGCCTTTGTTTCTAAAATGATTTTTTTATTTCTAATTTTCCCATGAGTTGTCACCTCATGTATGAGTTTAAAATTCTGACTTATGATACTCTTTTTTGTCTTATATCATTTTTTAAAGTTTTATAGCATTTTGAAATAGTATGTTATAATTTCGATCCATTTTTAGTGCATGTTTTTCTGCAAGTGTGCTAAAATCTTATTGGGATATGGGAATATACTTTTATGTAAAATAATGCATACTGTTAAAAGTAAATATATTCTTGAAGATTTAGGGAAGCCAGAATAGTTTTAAGTTGGTTGACATTTAAAGTAATTGTGGTTTGTTTCATTAGTTCATAAATACAGAGAACCTTCCCTTTCTGTGACACCCTTTTAACTGAACGCAGATAAATATAGAACTATAGCACCTATAGAACCATGGAATACATCACAGTAACCAAATTTTTATGATGATCTTATCAGATCACATTGTTGCAAATGGAAATAAGTATGTAAAATGCTCTGTTAACAGACCAGTGTGTATATGCCACGTGATTATCAGTAGAACTATAAAGCACATAATGACTTTAACTTATCCTTTCCACAAAAATGAAGATGCCATTTTGTCCCTCCTCAGTTTACATCCTGCTCATAAGAGTGCTTAGAGAAGTATGAATGTTGACAGTGGATATTTGTGGTTTAGGCCTGTTTCTAGACTTCCTTTCCCTATCACATTCTGAGTGGAAAAAAAATAAAAAGAATAGACTGTTAAGAGATTCTAGGAAAACACTAGTATAAGTACTGCGTTGACTCTATCTGATTAGAAAACCTCTTCTGGCAGGAATTTCGTATTGTAATCTCATTCCCCTTCTGCAGAAACATGAGAAGTTGTAAGTTGAGGAAGTAGGGGGTAATAGGGATGGAGAGTCCTGAAAACATCTATATATGATATACTTTCTGTAAATACATCTGCTAAGTATAGTATATTCTATTTGCTTATTCATTAATTTAATTATAAAACATTAATGAAATATCTAATGGAACAGAAGACTTCAGTACACCATATTAGGAAGTTTAAACATCATTCTGCAGGCAGTAGGTACCTGCCAAGATATTTTAAGCAGGTAAGCTACATGGTCAAAAAAGAATAGAAAGCAGTATAAAATGGACATAAATAATTAGAATGCACAGCAGGATTTCATGAGTTTTCAGAGTTCTACAAAATATCACAAAGGTTAATATTACACGTATGGTTAGTAATGTAGCTGCCATTTATTGCTTGTATATTGTGTGCCAGGCCTTGGGGCATGAACACTAAATACTGATTTTTTGGTAGCTATTCAGTTTTGAGAATTGTGGCATGAAACCTTAAAATTTAAATATGTGTGGCATGAGGTATTTATGCAGCAATAACAATTTTATGTCGCTCTTACTGGTTGTCTGAGCCCTAAGTTGAAAAGGTAGAGTTAACAACTGATAAAGCAATGTTGTTGCTATGCCCTATAATTAATTAATTAATTTTTAAGTTTTATTGAAGTCTAATTAATTTACAAGCTTGTGATAATTTCTGCTTTAGCTGTGCCCTATAATTTAAATCAGAAAATATCATTCCTGATTTTGTTCCTTTGTAATATAATTTTTTGAAGAAATTAGCAAGACATATGATATCATAAAGGCTGCTTTGATATAGTTTCTGTTTTTTACACTGTGGAAATAAATGTCTGTTCTTTAATTGTAATATGTAGCACTAGCTGCATTTGTTCTGAAGTGAATAGACCGGTCTATTTTTTTTTTTTTTGTCTTTTTGCCTTATCTAGGGCCGCATCTGCGGCATATGGAGGCTCAGAGGCTAGGGGTCTAACAGGAGCTGTAGCTGCCGGCCTTCACCACAGCCACAGCAACGTGGGATCCGAGCCGCATTTGCAACCTACACCACAGCTCACGGCAACGGCGGATCCTTAACCCACTGAGCAAGGCCAGGGATCAAACCCACAACCTCATGGTTCCCAGTCGGATTCCTTAGCCACTGAGCCACGACGGGAACTCCTAGACTGGTCTATTTCAAGGTTACTATTTTTTTTTCAATTCTGAAGAATTTGTAATCTGAAGATGTGTAAAGGTGGTGGTATTAAGTGTATTTAATGATGGAAACTTTGCTTCAGCAGTTTTTTTGAGGGGGCCATGTGGTTGTGGTAGAAAGAGTTTGGTCAAAATTAGGATAATGGAGAAGTTATTTCTCTCTTATTTTGCTTACCCTTTATTTTAGAGTGACCTTATTAAAGACTTCATATGCTTTTCCCAAATGTTGAATGCAGTGAACTTTGCTTGAAAACTATTCGTAATACTTTTGTATGATTATTTATTTCAAGCGGATTTTGGAGTATCAGCTAAAAACACAAGGACAATCCAAAGAAGAGATTCCTTTATTGGCACACCCTATTGGTATGTATTCAGTTTTATGGATTTGCAGCATTAGTTATGTTAGCAGTTATTATTACTCATTAATTGTGTTTGCATAATTGATTATACTGTCCATCTTTTATATGGTTTGTAATCACTGTTCTTTAAATTAAACATTTTAATTTTCAGTTCTCTGTCTTCACAGGATGGCTCCTGAGGTAGTCATGTGTGAAACATCTAAGGATAGACCCTATGACTACAAAGCTGATGTTTGGTCCCTGGGTATCACTCTAATAGAAATGGCTGAGATAGAGCCACCTCATCATGAATTAAATCCAATGCGAGTGCTGCTAAAAATAGCAAAATCTGAGCCCCCTACGTTAGCACAGCCATCAAAATGGTAAAATATTCCTGAATAAAGCTTTTTTTTTTTTTTAGGGCTGCACCCGTGGCATATGGAGGTTCCCAGGCTAGGGGTCAAATTGCAGTTGTAGCCTATGGCCTATGCCACAGCCACAGCAACGTCAGATCCGAGCTACATCTGTGACTTACACCACAGCTCACAGCAGTGCCAGATCCTTAACCCACTGAGCGAGGCCAGGGGTCGAACCCACAACCTCATGGATACTAGTCAGATTCGTTTCCCCTGAGCCACGATGGGAACTCCTGAATAAAGCTTTTTAGGAAGCAAAACTTGATGCTTTATTCTTACACCTTTACAAGGGTATTTAAATTTAGGTACACGGTACAAAGATGATACGAAGTAGAAAATGGATTTTTGCTATATTTTCAAGACTTAAGGACTGTATAAACTATTATAACTAACTTACCCATAAATTAAAAAATATCAGTGATTTGAGTTCTATATGAAGAAGGTATTTTCTGTACCGTGTGACAATGAGGCATATATGTGGTTGATCTATATTTGTGCAGTTTAATATAATGGAAAAATTTTTGTGCTTTTAGCATGTTTACAAATATATGACTTTGTCAGTTATTAAAACCATGACCCTACTTACATATATGTCTAGTTTGTATTTATAGATGGATGGCTTATGAAATAGTAATATTCTCACTACCTAGTTTTCTTGTATTAATATTGTTACGTACATAATTGAACTTAAGCATAATTTATCAGAGTTTTGATTTTAATAACAAGAAAGTAAAATAGAATGTCATTATTAAAATGTTATTTTGAAGGTCTTCAAATTTTAAGGACTTTCTAAAGAAATGCTTGGAAAAGAATGTGGATTCCAGGTGGAATACATCTCAGCTACTACAGGTAAGATAAGAGTAGTATGACAATGGTAAGCCATAAAATTGTAACATCTCTTTAAGAAGAGTACAGTTTCCCGTTCATTCACTGTGCCCTGTTTTTCCTGGAATTCCTCTTTGCAAACTCAAGATACACTGCAGTAGTTAACATTTGCTTTACAAACGTGCCTCCTTTACTAAAATGCATTTAGCTTATAAGTCATTCTTCCTATATTTTTTTGATTGTTTATGTTCTTTTCATTTTGTTTTGTTATTTCCATGTCGTCAGTTACTTCCATATTGTCTCTTTAGTTACCAGAAAGGAAGCACCTTGGTGGCAGAATCCATGAGCTAATTATTATTTTTTTTTTATAGATGTCTCTCAGAATGAGGGTAAATGTTCAGTAAATATGGCTAACTTAAAAAAAATGTTGTTAAAGTGATTGGATAATTTTGTTTTATAGCAGGACCTGTTTGTAATATTTGAAATAAAATTTTGTTAAATAGTAGTATAGGTAGACAAATAAATGACAAGTATTGAGGTAGTTACTGTTAGTTTGAATTAATGTGTAACTCCTCCATTATAGTTTTATAGGTTGATCTGTTTATCTTGGGGGAAAAGCAGGAAAAATTGTCTTTCTCTGTACAAGTATATTATCTTATTATTTCCTACTCCTACATTTGAAGGCCTTGGTCTGTGACAAACACTAAGTGCTGAGTGTACAGAGATAAATAAAATGTCTTCTTACTCTTAAGATTGTTAGAACTGTGTCAAAAAAGCAGGTGTTTATAGACACTTTTAACAGAACTCTAAAGCTTTTTGTAATTCTGTTAATGAGGCTACATACAAGATATAAATGTATTGTTACTTTTTAAGAATTAGTAGTGTACTTGAAACTTGCTTTAAATTTTAATTTAAATTTTAGGTTATGAAGTTTTCAAACATACAGAAACATATGTGTACCTACCACCCAGATGTATTGTGTTAACATTTTTGATATATTTCTTTCAAATTCTTAAAAAAAAAGGTGCAGATACAGTTGCAGGCAGCCCCTGCTCCTGCTTTGCTTATTTCCTTCCTCCTCCTTCCCTTCCCAGATGTAATGTCATCTGAGACTGTTTGTATTTTTCCTACTCATATATTTATATTTTTACCACATAATTGTTTTATGTTTGAAACTTACTTCATAAGCAGGCATTTGAGGTGTTACTGAGTACGCTCTTTTTAATGATCAAACAGCATCCTTTTGTTACTGTTGATTCCAACAAACCGATTCGAGAGTTGATTGCAGAGGCAAAGGCTGAAGTAACAGAAGAAGTTGAAGATGGCAAAGAGGATGATGATGATGAGGAAACAGAAAATTCCCTGGTCAGTATTTACAAAGGAAATTTCATTTAGGTAGTTTTTAGAGTTGAGTTTTGAGGTATGATTATGCTTATGTCTAGGAATTAATTGATGGGTAGCAATAAAAGAAAAACCTTTAAGTTTAGAGGTGAAGATTAATAGCAACTTTGCTCTTTGCTACCCATTTTTGTCATGTTTATTATGTGAATATCTGTCAATTCTTTATTTCTATAATTTCATCAGATTTTACTATATACAAATATTAAATCATTATATGAATTAAATCATTATATGAAACATTTTTTTGGTCAGCATTTTGAAATTAGTTTTAACACTAAAACTGTAAAAAATCTTTTTTAGCCAATACCTGCAAGTAAGCGTGCCTCCTCTGACCTTAGTATTGCCAGCTCTGAAGAAGATAAGCTTTCACAGAATGCTTGTATTTTGGAATCTGTATCAGAAAAAACAGAACGTAATACTTCTGAAGATGAATTTAACAGTAAAATTCTCATTGAAAAACCCACCATGGATGAACCCGTGGCAGGTATTAATGAACATCCTAATGATACTCATTTAGAAGCTATGGCTGAACTCCATAACAGATCAGTAATAATCAAGGAAAATGGAAGAGAAGAGAAGAGACCCAAGCTTGAAAATGTACCTGACACAGAAGACCACGAAACAGTGGACATTAATTCAGTGAATAAAGGAAAAGAAAATAATATAATGATAACCTCAGAAGCAAACATTGAACAGAATCTGAAACCTGAGGAAGAAAGGGATCAGGAAAAGCAACAGATATTTGAAAATAAAGTTATAAAATCTGAAGAAATTGAAGATACTACTATTCAAACAATGGATTTAGTTTCTCAGGAGACTGGAGAAAAAGAGGTGGATACTCAGGCACTTGAGAATGAAGTTGAGTTTACAAAGGAGGACACCCAAGAGAAATTGGGAAAAGATGACAAAACTGAAAAAGATGTGATCAGTGATACAAGCAAAGTGATAGGAACAAATGAGGCAGTAGATGTTGTTCAGGAGGCAACTGAAAACAGTGCTGAGATTGCTCAGAATAACGATGGGAAAGAAGTGGATGAATTAGGTGAGAAATTAGTGAGCAAGCCCGCAGAGGGTCCTGAGGCTGGTGGTACTGAGGAAGGTCCTATTATAGAAATAGTTGAAAGTAATGAGATAGATCAAAAATCTGTAGAAGGTAAAGATGAGGAACCATTAATCTGCAGTTCGGAGAACATAGTAGAGACCAATGAGGAACTTGGGACAAATGAAGTTGAGATTGCTGAATCTGGTAGCACTGAAGGAATAGAGGTCAGAAATGTGGTGACTGATACTGACCAAAAGGCTTTAGGACATGAAACTCAGGATGCTCATAAAGCCACCACTCAGATAGCTACAGAGCAAAAAGAAATTCCATGCGAAGTGCCAATTAAAACAGAGCCTCAAGTTACTGCCACTTCCCAGTCCAGTGAACCTCAGCCGGTTCCTGTACCCAGTATTAATATCAACCGTGAAGATGCAGAAGATAAAGGAGAACTAGGTGCTTTATCAAAAACTGAAACCATGTTACCAGAATCCGAGAGTCAAAAGGAAAATGATACTGATTCTGGCACTGGTTCCACTGCTGATAATAGCAGCATTGACTTGAATTTATCCATCTCTAGCTTCCTAAGCAAAACTAAAGACAGTGGATCAATATCCTTACAAGTAAGTATACATGGGTCCTTGTTTGTGTTCTTGTCACTTTGGCAGTTGAGATTTATGTGGGACTGATGTCCTGAAAACAAAACAGTGCTTAACCAGTGTAGTATTAACCCTATAAAATTCTTAAGGCCTGTAAGGGCAACCAGTTTAAAAAAACAAAACAAACAAAAAGCCAGAGAGATTCCAGATGTAACCTTTAAATTTTTTGGTAGTACCTACCTGTTTTTTCAACTTGATATAAATAGTATAATACGGTGGCTTACTGGAATTTGGCTTTTCCTGTTGCACATATCTAGGTATAATTGAGAACTTGAAAGAATGATCTCTTTTTAAGAATGTTTAAGGTGTAAACAGCCCTTGACTTATCAGTGGCCCATACAGGTGACTACTCTTGGCTCTTCAGTCTTAGCCTTCATCACTACTGCTGTGAGACTCATGGTGAGAAAATAGAACTGAACACTGAAACCCAGAATACCCGGAGCTGTTAGAGTATAATTCTCAAATCTTAGCATGTTTAAGAGGTACTAGGGAGAACTGTGTAGAAGTACGGAGGCAGGGTCAAAAAGTCAGTATTTGTAACAAAAGACACCAGGGAATTCTGATGCAGATGAGCCAGGGACTACTTTGAGACTCTGGATTGACAGCAGAAAAGCAAAAACAACCTAAGAAAACTGACCTAAGGGATAGGACTCCGCAGCATGACTGATCAGCCTGCCCATCTGCCCCAGATTATTGCACGTATCACCTAGGTGGTCTTCAGTTTTCAGGAATTCAGTTTTTGGTTTATTTTATTTAGTGACTGAAATTCTGATAATCTGAAGTTCATTCACTGACTTAATAGCCTTTCTAAGAAATGCAAATACTTCGGTGAGAATTAAGGTGATAGTAATTGTGGATACTTTCATAGGCATTGAAGAAATGGAGAACATGAAGGTTACAGGGAAGTAGATGTATTTGGGGAGCATCATACCCTACGTTTTAGAGGAACTCTGCATGGGGGAGCTGTAGTCCAGAGCTTAGGGAGAGGAGTGTGAGGTTCCTGGGAGCCTAGAGAGTAGAACAGAAAGAGGTTGCAGAAAGGTTACTGGACAGTGTGAAAGGCGAACTTAAAAATTCTGGCTCATTTTGAGTGTAGTATTTTCACATTCCCCATTTGCTCCCTCTGCTTTCTAACCTTTTCCCCCTATCAAAACAAAGTAATGTTCTCTTCTTAGTAGTTCTATGTTTACCAAGATGTGTTTGTAGCAGAGTTATACTTCTGTTATTTCTCTTTGCTTTTTAGAAAGCATTTGGATACCAGTTGAGGAATAAAGAGTTTGGTCTTGAAGAATTTTAGGCAATAGCTAACAAGCAGCGACTTTGGGGGTGCAGTAGTGGTGCTATCTTTCTAGTAACTCTAAAATCACACATCCCTCTTTGGCCCTGAGATTGAGGAGGCTTATTGCTGATGAAATGAATTTTGAATCCCATTTCTGCCGGTGTTTAAAAGTTATCTGGGAGACTTTTCAAAGTAAAATTCTCAGCCACATTCATTCATTCATTCATTTGTTTATATATTTTGCTTTTTAGGGCTCCACCTGTGGCATATGGAAGTTCCCCGGGCTAGGGGTCAAATTGGAGATGCAGCTGCCAGCCTACACCACAGCCATAGCAGCGTGAGATGTGAGCCATGTCTGCGACCTACACCACAGTTCACAGCAATGCTGGATCATTTAACCCACTGAGCAAGGCCAGGGATCAAACCCACATCCTCATGGAGACTGGCCAGATTTTTTTCTGCTGTGCCATAACGGGAATTCACTCAGCCACCTTTAGACCTGTTGATTTAGATTCTTGAAGGAATGAGTTCCAGGAATTCATTTTTAAGTGCTTTGTGAGTGGTTCTAAAACAGAAAAGCAGAGATATCTGAGAATCTAAAAGATAAAAAGAGGAAGAAAAAATGATTAATATGTAAAAGTTATACTAATTATTCATTTATGTGAATTGTTCATTACCCCTTGTGCCTAATTATGCGGTATAAAAATTATGTGCATCATCAAAATGTTTAATTTCACTTGAAAAAAAATTTGATTTCATCCCTGAAGTCATGTGAGCGTCAGATGGGGTATAAGATGATAAAATTGTTTCTAAAGATGAGTCCTAGTGCTTTCTATTCATACCTTTTATGTGTAGTCTTCATGGCTGTTCAATTTTTTTTGTTTTGTTTAAAAGAAGAAAATTTTTCTTTAATATTCCCCATAGAAGCCTAACTAAAATAAAATCTCACCCAGGAAACAAGAAGACAAAAGAAAACACTGAAGAAAACACGCAAATTTGTTGTTGATGGTGTAGAAGTGAGCGTAACAACGTCAAAAATAGTTACAGACAGTGATTCCAAAACAGAAGAATTGAGGTTTCTTAGGTGAGTAGAGAAACAGCATGATTTATGACTTTTTAGTGTCTGCAGAGTCTGAAGAATAGAGAAACAAGAGTAAAGTCTTGGCTAATTGGGATTTTGTTTTTTATTGCTTTTCCATTGGAAAAATATGTTATTTTTAAAGTTGTTTCTTTTAAAGCATTACTTCAGAGGTATAATTTTTGCCATCTTCTATCATTGTCATTAAATTTTATCAGACGTCAGGAACTTCGGGAATTAAGATTTCTTCAAAAGGAAGAGCAAAGAGCCCAACAGCAGCTCAATGGCAAACTGCAACAACAGCGAGAACAAATTTTCCGGCGTTTTGAGCAAGAGATGATGGTAAAGTCCTAGAATTTTGTACCATTTTGTTGATAATGAAGTTTTAGAACTTATTCTCTGGCTTTCTAATGTATTTCCGGTCGTTACCTCTTTGGTGTTCTGGATGCTTTCTCTCCTTGGCTCTCTCTCTCTCTCTTTTGCAGGGGGGCGGGGGTAGTGTGTGGGGAGTTGGGGATTTGCCTGACATATTATGGTGGGTGCCTTCATTTTTCTTTGATTAAAATCTGTCATAAAAACCTAGAATGATGAAGCTGGTGAGGCCAGTAGATGGTTTACAAAGTTCTTAGGTGTGCCTCTTGCTGGATAACTTTTTATTGTTACAGTTTGACCTCTCAGATTTAGAATCCACGATTGTAAGCCAGTATAGAGCAGTTGCCTTCAGACCTGGCTGAGTATTATAACTTCGTGGGAGATTTTTCAGAAAATATGGTTACTTCTCTGGCTACCACAGTTAAACTTCCACATCCCTTTTCACAGCTGCTAGAGAAATTAGTGCTGACTTGTCAAGGGTAATTGTTACCGAGACTTTAAATTTTTACCTGTGTCCAAAGTTGGAAAGGGAATTATTAATGTGATAAAAAATTTCAGTGACTTATGTTGAACATCCAGCTTAATGTAGGTGAGAAAAAAGATTGTTTTAAATATTACAGGATTCATATTTGAATATTGTTCTTTTATTCTTAAGTGGTAAGAATTGTTTTGTGTGAAGTATGGCATTGCTAATTACATATGTTGGATCGTAACTGAGAATTCTTAAGAAAATAATGAACTTCTGTTCTTACAGAGTATTTTTACAGCACTTATATTCTACTTTTTCAGGACCTTATAAAAACTGTATATCTTTCTCCCCCCATATTTTCCAGAATGTTTTGGTTTTTAATTTTTTTAAGAAGAAAACACCCTTTACAAATATTTACCTGTACCTAAAATTGCAATATTACTAAAGAATTTTATAAGCAGGACTCTTTTTTTTGAAAGAATAGATTTATTATTCTAAAAGATTTGTTTCAGTGAAATAGGATATTTAAGAATCTTGATGAGGAAGAGTAAAAGTGAAAGTGACAAGTAATGGTGTGTTATTAAAATAAACTTCAAATAAGACCTTTCATTTATCAAAAACTTTATAGGATAAATATTGAAACTTTCCTTCAATTAGTATTTCATAATCACTGGATATTCTGGATTGTCTAAAATTTTTGAACATTCTATACTTGTATAATAGAAAAAAATATTTTCCATGTTAGAAAAAAAAATGAAAGGCTCATCTTTTTGAAAAAATTCTAAAACAGATTTTAGTGAATTTGACTTGTTCGGTATGGCAAAGGGTATATACCACAGCTCTAAATTTAAATGCAAGTTATTTGCTCTTAGTAAAAAGGAGTTAAGGATATTCTTCAGTATAATGAGTTAATATGAATGATAAAAAGTTAAATGACCTTGAGCTACATCATTTTACAGAACAAGAAGCGACAGTATGACCAAGAAATTGAGAATCTAGAAAAACAGCAGAAACAGACTATTGAGCGTCTAGAACAAGAACACACAAATCGCTTGCGAGACGAAGCCAAACGCATTAAAGGAGAACAAGAGAAAGAGTTGTCCAAATTTCAGAACATGTTGAAGAACCGAAAGAAGGAGGTAAGTGTAACTACTGTTTTTTTAATGTACACTTTAGACTGTCTAAAGAGTTAATAATACTTGATAGTTTAATAGCACTCATTTGTTCTTTTTTTGTCTCCCTAGCAGTTATGTAGGGTAGTAATAAGGTCAGATGTTATCTGAGTTTATTGCCAAGAAAACTGGAGTAGAAGAGGTTTTAATGGCCTGTTCAAGTTCACAAACTGCCATTAAATGTCCAGCTAAATAACTCTTGAACAAAGTCTTCAAATTGATACTAATCCACTTCCTTTCAGTCTATGATTCCTTCTTTATTAATGTGAAATTTAAGGCCTGACCTAGTAATTTTTTTTTTTCAAGAAAACATACTATGTTCTGTTTGTGGGTGGCAACAGTAATTCATGTTGAAGTGTATTTGCAATGTTTAATTCATACTTAAACGATTTTTTTCTTGACTAGCTTGATTACTTTCTTGGGTGATGTGCCAGAACAAAAGTTGAGTAACCTGAAATTTGAAATAATATTTATAAGTTAATCAAATTGTGAGATATTTTGAAGACTCATAGGTAGAAATTATCTGTAAAGTCATTTGATTAGGATGAATTTTTTCATTTTTCCTGAAACTGTTCCATATTGTCATAGAATCTGTTTGTGATATTATTTACTATAAACAATTGTCATTGTTTCGAAAGATTTACATTGTATTAGTGTGCGTTTTTCTTCCCAAATTAAAATAAAACTAAGAAAGCATTTGTGCATTAACGGTTTTCAGAGATGATTTTATAATTTATTCTGTTCCTTTAGTGTAGGAAAATTTACGTTTTCACGTACCCCCGGGACAATATTATGATCAGTTCTATTACAATTGGAACAAACTAATCTCAACCAGAATAGTGAATACATTTTCACTTTTGTTCATGTCCCAAATACTCAGATTCACTGACTTTTTAACAATGAAATTATGCAGAGAATGAATGTCATATTGCTAAAGTCTATGCTTTAAAAAGGATAAGATCAAGTACTCTTAAATATAGTGCATTCTGTGATTTCTTTAGGAAAAGATGAATGAAATGGTATATAATTTCATTTGCTGCGACTACCATTTCTAAAAATTACTGTTTTGGAGTTCCAGCTATATGCAGTGGGTTAAGAATCCAACTGCAGTGACTCTAGTCAGTGCAGAGGCATGGGTTCAATCCCTGGCCCGGCACAGTGGGTTAAAGGATCTGGCATTGCCCCAGCTGCAGTATAGTTGCAGCTCTGGCTCAAATTCAGTCCCTGGCACTGGGAACTTCCATATGCTATGGGTGTGCCCATTAAAAAAAAAATTACTTTTTGTTACTGTGTAGTACATTTTATGTAGAATTGCTCTATATACCATGCTGTATGACTTTACTCAGACTAAATACTAATTTTTTTTGAAAACATGGATAGTTTTTATTGAGGTTAATATCAGGTTAAATTTTAAAATTTTGTAGGTAAATATTTAATTTTAGATATATAAATGTCTCCAGTTATTGTTACTGTTTTTGGGGTAGGAGAGATTTAGGCAGTGAACATGTTTGAGATCATGATATGCATATTTTAAATAATTATGTATTTTTTTCTTTATTGCTAAACTTCTTGCATTTGGGGAGACTCTTCTTTTTAATGGTGATTTGGTTTCATTAGAGATTACTGATGGGAAAATTTAAATACACTATGATAAATCAAAATCAGTCTCTTTCACAGACCGTCAATGGCATGTGGTGATTTGGAATCTGGTTGCTTTTGGTTCTTCTACTTGTAAACACAGTGATCATTTTCCATAGTTGGATTACAAATATGTTGTTAGGTGGAATACATATCTAGGATTTTGAAATGATTAAAAGACGGAGCCCTAAAGTACACTATTTTATAATATATTTTATCTGGTATAATAAGTCACAGTATACTAAATTGTTATTTTATGAAGGCTTATATTTGCTGATTTTAAAGTTAACAATTGATATTGGCCCAAGTTATCAGCAAAGGAGAATGTTACTCTAATCCAACCCCAGAGAATCAGATGTGTTCGTTTTTATCACACCATGTATGAAATGGTGTTTTATGACAAAAGAAAACTTAGTGTCCATTTATCTCTCCTTTGCATATGCTAAGGCTTACTTTCCCTTTTTTTTCCTTTTGGTTTCATTAAGTGAATTTCATTTAGAATTATTTCTTTGGTTTTAACAAGCCAGTTGTAAAATTTTACACTTTTATAAATGAATGGCATTAGTTTTCCTTATATCCAGTATTTCAAACAATTTCAGTAGATATGCTTATAATTTTATGATCTTTCAAGGTCAGTTGAGTTTATGACATTTAGTTCAGCGTCAGCGCTGCAAGTGATTCTTTACTGTCTTTGGATCTAAAGAGAGATTGATATGCAGGGATAATTAAACAACTAATTAACCTTATATGGTGTACTGTCTGTCCCTTTCTGCACTGAGATTCAGCATGTTCTGTCCTTTCATTCTTTTTCACCAAACTAACACCTATGCTAATGCATGTTGAAAGGAACTTTTTAACAGCTTTAATATTTGACTTGTAGCTTGTCTGCTCACTTAAATGCTTGCTGTGGAGAAAGTATTTTTCCCCACCTCCTGCATGCTTATACACTGTAGGTTATAAATGAAGTGGAGAAAGCACCCAAAGAGCTGAGAAAAGAGCTCATGAAACGCAGGAAAGAGGAGCTTGCACAAAGCCAGCATGCTCAGGTAACAGCAGCAGCTTAATGCTACTAAAAACAGAAAGCAGCATTATTCTCACGGCTCAGTAAACTATGGTTGAAAGGGTAAATTCTGTACTTATTACATGATGTTGACATCTCCTCATACAAAGGTTCCCAGGGCATTCTTTAGGTAGTCCTGAATTCATGCTAATGGTGACATTTAAGTTGCTCATATGAAATTAAGTGAAATGTTTGGAAGCCTGACTCCAGATGAAGTAAACATGTGTGTTAATGTATAATCCACTGTATTCCTATTTTAATCATGATGGAAGTTTAATTTTTAAGTGGTAATATCAATGTTTGATAGAAGATTTTTAGGACAGGAAAATATAGAGGGTGAGTATATAAGCTTTGTGCATACAAAAATAATGCCTATTAAAAGGCCATTAATTCTGTAAAGTTCAAAGTTCAAAGAAAAATGGTAAATGGTAATGTTAAATGATAGATCAAACATTTGTTACCGTTAAATTCAACAACGTAAGTAACTTACAGCCAGATTTTAAAAATTTAAGTATGTTGTTTTTCTTTTTGATTCAGAGTCCAGCAGCTGTAAAAACACTCAGCTTTTACCTGTGTAAACTTGATTCTAGGTTATGATAAGGACGAGCCAACTAATGGGAGAATTCTTTACAAGACTAGATAAATTAGTATTTTCAACAGATTTTTTTTTTTTAGAATTACCTTATATGACTCTGAGGTCTTTTATACTTGGGATCACCTTTCTTTTAATTAAGTTTGCACTTGCCTGGAGGCAAAGAGAAAAGAGAGCTCAATAGTTAACAAATGTTAATAAAAATAAGAAGAGATATGGATTATGTATTAGTTTTTGCTTTAAATTATCTTCTTAAATAGGGTTTTATATAATTTAAAAAGTAGTTCCAAGACTTTAAAATTTTACAAATTCATGGAAAGAAATATAGAAATAGCAAAAACCATTGGGGACCATGACAGATGGGTTGCCATTAAAACATTTTTTTTGTTTTTGTCAAGTAAGAATATTTTGAAGCTTCCACTTACTTGCCAGTATCATTTGAAAGGAGAGATTATTTTAACACCATGAAAAATAAGGAAAATATCTCTGAATTTAAAATTTTAAGAAAACTAACCTATTTGAATAAATTGAGGGTTTTTTTTTCCTTCCTGTAAGCCAATGAAAAATTTTGTCTTGGCCCAGTATGGGACTTACTACAGGCACACCTTGTTTTATTATTCTTTGCTTTATTGCACTTTTGCACTATTGTGTTTTTTTTAACACATTGAAGGTTAATGCAACCCTGCATTGAACAAATCTGTTGATACCATTTTTCCAACAGCATTTGCTCATTTCATGTCTCTGTGTCACATTTTGGTAATTCTCACCATATTTCAGACTTTTTCATTACTACTGTATTTGTTGTGGTGATCTATGATTTTTTTTTTGGCTGACCCATGGCATATGGAGTTCTCGGGTGGCAACTCCAGATCCTTTAATCCACTGTACTGGGCCGAGAATCAAACCTGCGTCCTGGCGCTGCAGAGACATTGCCAATCCCATTGTGCTGCGGCGGGAACAGCTGTGATCTGTGATCTTGATGTTACTACTATAACGTGCTGAAGGCTCAGAGGATAGTTAGCATTCTTAGCAATAAACGCGCGCACGCGCTCTCTCTCTCTCTCTCTCTCTCTCTCTCTCTATATATATATATATATTTTTTTTTTTTTTTTTGCTTTTTATGGCTGTACCCATAGCATATGGAGGTTCCCAGGTTTGGGGTCCAGTGGAGTTACATCTGCCAGCCTACACCACAGCCATAGCCACATCAGGTCTGAGCCATGTCTGTGACCTATACCACAGCTCATGGCAACGCCGGATCCTTAACCACTGAGTGAGGCCAGGGGTCGAACCCATAACCTTATGGTTCCTAGTCAGATTCGTTTCCGCTGCGCCACAATGGGAACTCCAACAATAAGCTATTTTTAAATTAAGGTATGCACATTTTTCAGACATAATACTATTATTACACACTTTAATAGTATATTGTAAGTGTAACTTATGTATTCATTGAGAAGCCAAAACATTGTTGTGACTTGCTTTATTGCAGTGATCCAGATGGAATCTGCAGTATATTGGAGGTGTGCCTGTAGTTAAGGTGATCCTAGCAAACAGCATTTACTCTGTGTCACATGCTGTTCTAAATGCCTTACCTGTGCGAACTCATTTAACCTCACAACATGAGGTAGTTACTCTCACTACCCTCATTCTGCAGGTGAGAGAGCTAAAGTGCAAGAGGTTAGGTGACTCTCCTAAGTTCACCCATTTAGTTAGTGGTAAAGCCACAGTTCTTATTCAGGCAAGTATGGCTCCATGTTTCTTTCATACATTGAACCACCATATCACATTGCTTCTCATCATTAAGCTGCCCCTTCTGTGCCTAATGTAAACTCTTATTAGCTTGGCCCAATAATTGTTGACCATGTCTTATTAATAGCTGAAGAGAAAGTCTTTGCTGGCCACACATCTATTTTGGGGTAGTTTGGGTTTCAAACTAGATAATAACAATTCGGTTTTGCCTTATAAAGGAATATAGGTTTTTTTTTTTTTTTTTTTTTTAGTTCCAAAAGGTAGTATGTCAAACTCTAGAGTTGAAATTGAGAATTTAGTGTTGAATGAATTAGGTGATCCAATGCTTTAATAAAACTTTGTTGGTGATTTTTTGTAAAATTTGAGGGGCTAGCCTGTGTTTTCCAACTAAAGCTGAAAGCAGCAGTAAATTTTCTTTATGTGAATTTAATGAAGACTTTAGTAATTAACAAATTTCAGAAGTATTTCTATTTAGCCCCTGCTTTTGATGAAGCTGCTAGCACTTGATAATTTCACTGAATCTGACATTTTAAACCTTTTTGAGAATTTATAAATAGTAGCCATATAGTCATGGAGCTAGAATGTATTCGATCATTTAATCCAGTGGTTTTCAGATTATATTCCTAGGAGCTCTTGAGTTTGGAAGAAGCACCTCAAGAATCCTGCCAAAAGTGAGGACAGTAGGGCCCTGGGCCCCTGCTTCCACTTTAGCTAAAGCACCACCTTTCTTCTGTTTCATAAGTTGAGATTTTTGGGGGGGAGTTTTTGTTTTTTGTTTTTTTTTAGATAGTTCAACTGTTTTAAAAAACAATGGCAGCAAACTAGAGTTTGGAAACCACAGGTCTAGTTCAGATCCTTCATTTTACAAATGAGAAAGAGGCCCCCCTTTTTAAGTGACTTGTTCTAGGCCTCAAGAAACTCAACATTAATATAATTATTGTTTCCATTTACAAGAAGTTATTCAGCTCTGTCCTCACATGGGAGGTGCGTTGTGTTCTGACCCACAGGGTGTTGCTCAGGCCATGATTCAGTCTTTTCAGTTGTCATCTTGTGCAGTCTTCAACGCCCAAATGCAGGACGTAAGTCCGGCGTGTCCTGTAGGAAGATGCCGTCTTCTGTTTTAGCTTTTTTTTCTTTCGCTCACATGTGCCTTTCCATTGGTAAATCACTTTTACATCACTTGTAAATCTAGAAGATCAATAAATGATAATATCGGTAGTGACAGTAGTAATAAACTGACATGAACTTTATAGTACAGTATTCTTTGAAGAGTTTTCACATTTGATTCTCACTTCCAACCCCTAATATAGGGCTGGAGTGTATCCATTTTACAGATGGAGAAATTGAGACTCAGAAGTCTGAGCGATTTGCCTGAAGTCACAAAGGAGATTAGTGGTAGAGCTGGAACTAGAACACTTCTACTGTAGTGTTCTTTTTTCCTGCCTACCCCACCACCAATTTTAATCTGACTTTTTCATCTTTTTTAAGAAGTATCTTCCCAATAGTATTTTATAAGCTTTGCACATGTGAGAAATTGAATGCTGTGATTGGATTTTTATTTTTGTGTGAAGTGACATTTTGATTGCATATATATTTATGTCAATGTTTTAATTATGGTTATGGTCAGAAAAGCCATATTAAAAGTGGTGATTTTAGTTCCATTTGGATTCGCTATTCAAATTGTCCATAATGAATAATGGCTTGATATTCTCCTTGCTGTAGTTTTAAATTAGGTCTGGAGTTCCAGGCTGTACTCTTTCTCACAATTTCTATAGGGAAATAACTAGCTTATTTAACACTATAATTTTTGTTTGGTATACACAACTGGAGTAGATAGAATACAGCTTGATTTCAAACCCTCCTAAGATTAATTAATTAGTTAATTATTAGCAACCATTGCACTCTATAGTTTTCTGAAAGAATGAGCAAAACATTAATTTTGATAAGAGGGTTATATAAATTATGAACTACGAACACTTTTCTGATCATTACCATTTTAAGCTTTTCTTTTGAGTTAAAATTTTAAAAATTGTCTTCAGATAGCCCCATATAAACCATTTCTTATAGTTTCCTAGAACTCAAAGCTGTATTTTTAGTGTTCACAGTTATCTGACTAATATGAACTTCCTTGTTCGGATTAAAATTCGTATGTTTAAAGGGCACACATTTTACAGTTTATGTTACTCCTAATGATCAAATCGATGTGTTCTTATTTTTTTATTTATTTTTTTCCCTGCTTTGATTTTTTATTTGAAGCATTATGACATTATGTTATTTTCTTAAATTTTTAAAGATGATTTTGAATTATAATCTTCATTTGTTTTGATGTGTTCTTATTTTTTTAAATGAATGTAATTTGTGCAGTCTTGTGGAATGTAAGATCACTTTTCTTTTAGATCCTAGGAGTAATTTTCTAATTACAGATTCCCCTGTGAATGTGTTATGCTTAGCATTTGAAGTTAGCAAATTTAATGAAAGCTCTATAATATTAAATTTCATTTCATTTGTGGTAATAAAATATATTAATATATAAGGGATCTTTTGGGTAGTTTTTAGCTTTAATGTAAAAATTCGGTTGTGCAGTAAGTATCCTTGACCATGTAATCATCCACACTCTGCTTAATTATTCAGGTCCATAGCTCTGTGAGACAGCTGGTGTCTCTGCTAACTCTGATGGTTAGGAAGCACTTCTGTACGTTGCCTGCCTTGACTCCTACCTGTTGAACCTTATTTTATCTTCTGGAGCAGCATAATCTAGTTCTGCCCGCTTCTTTATAACAATCTTAGCTCTTTTTTTTCCTCTTATATATTTGCACGTCAGGGCATGCTTCTATATTTCTTTGTCATTCATTGTGTATCTTGATTTCTGGACCCTTTATTCCTTGCTTTGAAGTTTTCTGTGGTTTGCTTTTGAACTTTTGAAAGTATGTTACTAAGGGAAGGGGCCCGCTACTCTTTATTCGGACTGACAGATAAAACCAGTTTGGGACCAGTGGAGTGAAAGAAGCTTCTTGATGGCAATACTTTATTAATTTTAGTAACCCTTTGAGTAGTACAGTGCCCAGCATTTCCTAAGTGCTTAATAAAGGTTTTCTTTGAACTGAACTCTTTATCTTGCTTAATTTAAATGTAAGTATAATTATATGGCCAAAAATTGTATTGACAGGAAATTACCTTCACTTTTTTAGTGGCACTGACTTATATGGTTGACCCTTGATCAACACAGGTGTTGGGGTGCTGCCCCTCCGTGCAACTGAAATTCGCATATAACTTAGTATCCGTGGTTCCGCATCTGCACACTCAGCCAACCACAGATTCTGTGGTACTGCAGTAAATATTTAGTGAAACAATCTGTGTTTTAAATGGACCTGTGCAATTCAAACCTGTGTTGTTCAGGGTCCACTGTTTTTCCCTTTTTTATTTTCACATAAGTATTTATTTGCCTCATCTTTTACACTTGATTTCCTTGAGTCTATATTTAATATTTATGATAATTTGGACTCATTATTTCTGTCCACACAGGTGTTTCTTAAAAGTTCTTTATGCAAACCAATGTTAAAAATGTTGAATAAAAGAAAACTTTTGCTATATCTGCAAGTTATATTGTTTATTAGAATAAGTTTGCAAACAGAAATTTTACAGTGAAATTAGAGAATCAGTTTACTTTTTAATACAAATGATATTTTTGTAGGGGAAACAAAACCTTGAACAACTGAACAACTCACTTTGTTATAACTGCTTATGGGATAGGATGGAGATATTCTATCTCTTTAAATGCAACTCAAAAGCCTTATTCTTGATAATTGAATTTAAATATTCATTGAAGTTTTTTTCCTTTTTATGTTTTTTTTGTTGTTGTTGTTGTTGTTGTTTTTGCGTTTTTTCATTTTAGGGCCGCATCCGCGGCATGTGGAGGTTCCCAGGCTAGGGGTCTAATCGGAGCTGTAGGTACTGGCCTACGCTGCAGCCACAGCAACGCAAGATCCGAGCCGCATCTGCGACCTGCACCACAGCTCACGGCAACGCCGGATCGTTAACCCACTGAGCAAGGCCAGGGACCGAACCCGCAACCTCATGGCTCCTAGTTGGATTTGTTAACCACTGCACCACGACGGGAACTCCCCTTTTTATGTTTTTGCTGTGATAAAAATATATAAGTGACTGCAGTCAAGTTGGCAATTTTTTTTTTTTTTTGTATAAATGTGCTCAGTACTTACTATATAGAACTGGCAGTGTATTTTTTTTAATGACACACAAATATATTTCCTGCCTCAAATACAAACGACTGTAGCTCACTAAATGTAAAAGTACATCTTAGTCTACTTGCAGTTGGCAGTTGTATTTTATAGAGACAATTCATTAGTCTTCCTGCTACTGTATATTTGTATTATGCTAAAATACACATGACGATACAGTTGAGACAGCAGCATTTGTGAAAGCAAATTCTATTAACAGGATGTCCTGAATGGTAAGACCCGATTTTCATCTCCAGAGAAACAGTAGTAGGACAAGCATTTTGAGGAACAGTGCTAGACTCACTCTTTGTGCAGTGAAGACCAGGCTGGTAGTGACGCAGGTCCCGTCAGACTCTATCCAAGGCCTAAAAAATAGTTCTGAAATGAATCTTGGGGTTTTATCATCTCTTGAATGTGCAAGAGAAGGGATTATAGGTGAATCGCAGCTTCAACCCTAAATTTCTAAATCCACACTCAAATCAATCAGAATATCCCTTGAGCTAATCACAGACTGCTGTAGCTGCCAAGAGAGGGATGGAGAGCCAAACGTTTACCGGCAGTATTTGCATTTCTTCAATTTGGATATTGTTCCTTCTTTCTGTAATTATATAATCTAACATAGAGACCATAAGACACTTTAATCTTTCTTTTTCTTACACAGTAATTGAAAGATCTTTTTTAAAGCATAATTTTGGCATTTGGACAGATAATAGGTACTCAGTAAACACTGAATGAATGAGTGAATCCCAAACATGTTGGTAGAATTTTCGGATTATAAGGAATTTTGATTATAGAAATATAAAATGTAACTTACTTGCCTATTTCTATCTTACATTTCTCTAGCCACAAATTATATCTCATTAAGGACTTAAAGTATTGTTCTTTTCAGGCACAGGCTGAAGATCCAGAAACTGTCTTTCTCTGTTAGGAAGAAATACGTTAACTATTAATAGAAAACTAGAGAGTTTAAAATCCTAATCTGTTTTACTTATTTGCCCTTTATTGCTTTTCTTCCGGAAAGGCATTTATTATTTATTCTTGCTTTATCCACAGTCTAGTGGAATGAATAGTTATAGAAGCTGTAAATTTATTTTTTTTCCCAAAGATGTAAGTGTAATAGGACATTTTAATCATAAGTGGAGTATAGGCTTCTTGTGTATGTATTATTCTTAATAGTGAGTTTAGAGTGTTATGTATTCTAGTATTTTCTTTCTGGGTTTGATTTGGCTAATACCTTTGTATTATGTCTATACTGTATAATTTTGGTGATTTTTAATCTAGGTAACTTTAGAAACTTGGTTCAGATACCCTGTTAATCACTAATATATACAGACTTATAGATAAATGAAGTTTTGCCCAATAGATACTTACTAACTGTTGGTTAACTATGTCTAATAGGAGCAAGAATTTGTTCAGAAGCAACAGCAAGAATTAGATGGCTCTCTGAAAAAGATCATCCAACAGCAGAAGGCAGAGTTAGCCAATATTGAAAGAGAGTGCCTGAATAACAAACAACAACTCATGAGAGGTATATGAAATTGTGTAGTATATGTGTATATATAAAATAGCTCGAAAACGTTACCTTGGAAATTATTTGAATGTTTTCGTTTGCTAGAGTGGTAGAGGGAAAGATAAAGCTGAGGTAAATAAGAGGAAGATGCTTTATAAAATTGAGAAATACTGCAAGATGTAGAATTCTTTTATGGCAGAAATGAATATAAACATAATCCTTAAAACATCTTTCTATCCAAATGATGCTAGAAATATACCTAAATAATTTTATGTTCTCATTATGCCTTATAATGTTGGTATACTTAGTTGGCTGCATGATAGAATGGATATTTAAGCACTTATTCCCTTATTAAAAAACCTTAGGAGTTCCCATTGTGGCTCAGCGGAAGCGAATCCTACTAGGAATCATGAGGTTGCGGGTTCGATCCCTGGCCTTGCTCAGTGGGTTAAGGATCCAGTGTTGCTGTGAGCTGTGGTGTAGGCTGCAGACGCGGCTCGGATCCTGCGTTGCTGTGGCTCTGGCGTACGCCAGCAGCTATAGTTCCTATTAGACCCCAGCCTGGGAACCTCCATGTGCTGCAGATGAGGCCCTAAAATGACAAAAAGACAAAAAAAAAAAAAAAAAAAGGGAAACCTTAGATTTTCTTTTCTCTTCTTCTTTTTTTTTTTTTTTAAACTGTACCCATGGCATGTGAAAGTTCCTGGGCTAGAGATCAAACCCACACCATAGCAGTGACCCAAGCTGCTGCGGTGACAATGCTGGATCCTTAACTTGCTAAGCTACAAAAGAACTCTTGTTTTTTTTTTTTGTTTTGTTTTTTGTTTTGTTTTTGGTCTTTTTGCCTTTTCCAGGGCTGCACCCGTGGCATATGGAGGTTCCCGGGCTAGGGGTCTAATCGGAACTGTAGCTGCCAGCTTATGTCACAGTCATAGCAACGTGGGATCCGAGCCACGTCTGCAACCTACACCACAGCTCACGGCAACGCCAGATCCTTAACCCACTGAGTGAAGCCAGTGATCGAACATGCAACCTCATGGTTCCTAGTCGGATTCGTCAACCACTGAGCCAGGACGGGAATTCCCTCTTTTTTTTTTCTTATTAAGTTGATTAAATGTAATTTTGGTATTGGGAGTAGGACATTCTCTTTATGGGACATTAGAATAGAAGGGATATTATGTTTACATTGGTAATACTTCATTTATAGTTCAGAGTGTAATGTATGTAAAAATTAGTGTATTAGAACACTTTTGTATAAATATTAAAATAAAACCCAAAGTATATTAGTAAAAGGAGCAAAGTGACATTTTGAAAATTACTTTCTTCCTGTAGCTCGAGAAGCTGCGATTTGGGAGCTTGAAGAACGACACTTACAAGAAAAACACCAGCTGCTCAAACAGCAGCTTAAAGATCAGTATTTTATGCAAAGACATCAGCTACTTAAGCGCCATGAGAAGGTTAATGAAAGGAAAAGTTTTTCACTTTTTTGTTCATTTTAAAGTTTGCAGAGCTATTTATTTTTGAAACATTTCTTAGAGAATAAGTTTTAGATTTCCTGTCTTTTATCACACAATTTCTTTGATGAAATTTGGAGTAAATAATTGTATATTGATCATGATTATAAATTTCTACAAATTCCAAGGAAGGTAACTAATTACAATGTTTAAAGACCTATTATACATTATAATTTTTTTCTTGTCTTTCAAAAGTAGCTATTTTGGCTCCATTTATGGTTCAAGTATCTTAAAAATGTGGACTCAAAGAAAGTCAGTATAAGACTCATTACGAATAGCTCTATTTTTCTTATGAATTATTTTTTGTGGAATATTTTGCGGGTCTGTATGCAACGTGAGAGAGTCATTTGGGGAAACAAAGGCAAAATGTTATTTTTAAGCATACATGTGGCTACTGAGTATTGTATCATTGTCACCGGATTCTGTTTAAAACTTTCTTAGGAAACAGAACAAATGCAGCGTTACAATCAACGACTTATTGAGGAATTGAAAAACAGACAGACTCAAGAAAGAGCAAGACTCCCTAAGATTCAGCGCAGTGAAGCCAAGACTCGAATGGCCATGTTTAAGAAGAGTTTAAGAATTAACTCCACGGCGACACCTGATCAGGACCGTGACAAAATTAAACAAGTAAGTAAGCACATTGCTCTCTTCTCTTTTAGGCTTGAAATTTTTAGATGGCTTTTAGAAGTACCACACAATCGTACTGTAAACATTTGGAGCCACCTTGGGCTCACGGAGGTTCACCATGACTCTCTTGGCTTTTTGTTGTATTCCAACTCAGTCTCGCTCAGATGCTGGCGGTTCTCTGCCATGCGCCACACCAGATCCAGGGCTGGACTGGTCCTAAGACCTGCCCTGGGAATAAGGTGACTTGGCCAGCTTTTTAGTCAAACATATGGTCTCACTATACTTCTGCAGTTACAGGGCCCACATAGAAATTAACTGAGGTCACTGAGTAGATGGTTGGAACAAGGTTTTAATCAGAAGTCTCTCTCTACTCCTGACCAAAGCCATGATGTCCCAGCATATTATTACTTGGAGCTTTAGTTTATTATACTTTAAGCTTTGTTAAATTCCTTAATTACACCTCTGGAAGATGCAGAAATTATATTACTTGTTAATCATGTTTGTCTTTTGTTTTTCTTATTTATAGTTTGCCGCTCAAGAAGAAAAGAGGCAGAAAAATGAGAGAATGGCTCAGCATCAAAAACATGAAAATCAAATGCGGGATCTTCAGTTGCAGTGTGAAGCTAACGTCCGCGAACTGCATCAGCTGCAGGTTAGATCCAAAAGCATGAAAACAAAGCTGGTAGTAGATGCACAGCACAGGTGACCGGTTTTGAAGAAATAATAGCTACGCAAAGTAAGCTGCACCTTGCTTGTGAAGGTGGGGTGATTTAAAGGTTTTCTTTCATCTGCAGACCCAAATGAAGATCAGTTCAGTGTCACAGGCACTTGTTTAGATTTTATATAACTGTGATTAATATAAACGTGAAGCTAATTTATAATCTAAGAAGTTGAATTTTTCAAAAGTACTATTGGGAATTTTTAGTGTGTTTTACAGAGAAAATGAACAGTTTTTTAAATGATGAAGACAATTTTGTTATATTCTGAATTTAAAACTTCTTTTTATCTAGGGAGAAATAATTCATTTTCTTCAAGGTTTTTGGAAAAAGTGGTAATTTTATCCTAGGGAATTTAAACATTAGAGAGGACTGTTTTTAAACCTTACCTGGAGTGTGCAGCCCATCTAATGGATAGATAAATAGCCTAAAATGTTTACAATTTCAGAGTAGTGTATACACTGTGGATATTCTGTGTATTTGCCTAATTTACTGCAGCAGAATGGTTTCTGATCCCACGTTCTGGTACCATTGGGGTAAAATCCTTATAAGGTGTCCTCTAAGTAGGTGTCAGTTTTTTAAGTGATAAGCTTTCTTAGAAAGGGAATTCAGGATCAAACTGGTTCTTTCTATTCAGTTCTTTTCATGTGGTAAATAACAGATCTAGCCTCTAAATTTGCAAAAATAAAGCAATGACTCATTTTGTAATTCTTGGCCCTTGATTTTTAGAGGAGAATTTCAGCCTCAGTAATTGCTTGATATTTGATGAGTACTTTATTTTGAAAGATAATTGTATTTGTGAAAAATTGCTAACTTGATCTGAAATGTTTTTAATCCAAACTTAATTTTCAGAATGAAAAATGCCACCTATTGGTTGAGCACGAGACTCAGAAACTGAAGGAGTTAGATGAGGAACACAGCCAAGAATTAAAAGAATGGAGAGAGAAATTGAGACCTAGGAAAAAGGTAATTTTAAAAACTTTAATTAAAATATGCTTATGGAGTTCCCGACATGGCTCAGCGGTTAGTGAATCCAACTATTATCCATGAGGATGCGGCTTCCATCCCTGGCCTTGCTCAGTGGGTTAAGGATCTGGCGTTTGCCGTGAGCTGTGGTGTAGGTCGCAGACGTGGCTCGGATCCTGCATTGCTGTGGCTGTTCTGTAGACTGGCAGCTGCAGCTCTGATTAGATCCCTAGTCTGGTAACCTCCATATGCCAGGGGTGTGACCCTAATAAAAAATAAGTAAAATGAAATATGCTTACATTCCTCCATCCCTCCCGCCTCCCAGCCGTTGGCTCTTACATAGTATGTGTCAGGGATGGTGTCTGGGACAGAGTCGCAGAGATGAAGAATCAAAGTCCCTGTCCCCCCAGGGCTCAGAATGTAGTGACAAGCAGTGGTAGGTCAGTAGGAGCATTTCTCTGAAGGAGGTTATTACAGTATACAGAGTAGCACAGGGTACCAGCAGAGGAGGGGAGTGTCTGACTCTGCCCAGGGAAGTCAGGAAGCCTCAGAGAGGAGACGCCTTGTAAGCCAAGTGAGACTTGAAGGATGAGTAAGAGCTTGCTAGGCTTACAGACAGACTGGAGTGGGATCGGACAATAGTACAGAAAAGAGAATGAGTGAAAGTCACGTGTACAGGAGTCATAAGTGGCTCCTTATCATTCGTAGCACTGGGGGGAGTGTGTGTCTGCACGTAGGCTCTAGGGAGGGCGACAAGAAGGGGTGACATCTTAGTCTGGGCGGGTCGACTGGAGCCAGGTTGCAGGGCTCTAAGGTGCTTGTGAATTGACAAGCTAGTAAAGTAGGAAAGGCTTCCTTCCCTGCGGCCAGCCAGCCGGCCTGCCAGCTTTCTTTCTGTGCTAGACTCGCTGCTAGACTGGTCTGATCGGCCAGCCATTTCAGCTCTCTTTGCTATTACTGTGTGATTCTCTCTTTTTGCTAACTCTCACTTAAACTTTTATTTTCCCCTGGCTTCCCTCCTGTTGTTCATTTCCCTGTTCCTTTCTTCTACTGATCCAATCATTCAGTCAAGGAAATATGTATTTAGGACCTACCTAATGCGCTGCAGCTTCCTGGAGAAAATGAACTGACCAAGTCAGCTGGTAGTGTGGATTTTTAACTTGAATTTGATTTATTGTTAAATTTTTGACTAGGTAATGCATCCATGTGTTTTTGCATTCAGAGGTACGCAGAGAGGCTAAAGGGAGAAGGCCCTTCTCCAGTGTAGCTTCCAGCTCACACTCCTCCCGGTTGAATTGGTTGACAGTAGCCCTAGTCCTGTGGCATTATCTATCTGTTCTTGTTAAAAACCTTATTTCTTAAAATTCCCTTCTCGCCTGACTTTTGTGACATGCTCTCTCCTTTCTCTTTGCTCTTTCTTACCTTTCCTTTGTCTTCCAGTCACCTGAAATATAGCACGTTTTGCACTCTCAGTCCTGCTCTTTATCTTGATGATCATGTAGCAGTCATGACTTCCTCTGTTGCATATTTAAGGACAATTCCAGAGCTCACGTAGAACGCAATTATGTTTTGGCCACACCCTCAACATGTGGAAGTTCCTGGTTCAGGGATCAAACCCAAGCCACAGCAACAACCTAAGCTGCTGCAGTGACAGTGCTGGATCCTTAATCCACTGTGTGGATTAAGGGAACTCCTTAATCCACACAGGGAACTCCTAGAACACAGATTCTAAAGTCATACAGGTTTGGGTTCAAATCTTAGTACTGACACTGATTAATTTTGTCACTTAACACTTCTGAGCCCAGTTTTCTCCATTTAAAATGAGGATGTTACTCCCACCCTAACGGGAGTTGTTAAGGCAGTTGACAGGGGTGATGTGTGTATTGTACTTGTCCCGGTACTTGAGATGGGGTCACAGTCCAGTGAATGTTGTTATTGCTGCTGGTGTTCATTGTTCTTATTATCACTTTTTGTTCTAAGCTCCCATTTGCCACTGGATATTCCATGCCTCATTTTATCCATTCACTTCCATTATCATCGCATCAAAGGTTTCTTTTTTGGTGACTGTGTAAAAAATAACTTCAGTGCCCATCTCAGACACTCTCCGCCCCTCACCTTTCTTCGTTTTCTTCTTCTTCTTCTTTTTTTTTTTGCTTTTTAGGGCCGCACCCGCGGCATATGGAGGTTCCCAGGCTAGGGGTCTAACAGGAGCTACACCACAGCCACAGCCACACCAGATCCGAGCTGCATCTGCAACCTACACCACAGCTCTCGGCAACGCCGGATCCTTAACCCACTGAGCGAGGCCAGGGATCAAACCTGCAACCTCATGCTTCCTGGTCGGATTTGTTAACCACTGAGCCACGACAGGAACTCCCTCTTTGTTTTCTGCTTATTATTCATCACTACCCTACACATTTCTTGTTTGTCTTCTTCCACCAGAATGTAAGCTTCTTGAAAACAGGGGCGTTATTTCTTTGTTCCCTGATACGTACCCAGCTTCTAGAACAGCTCTTGCACATTAGACGTGATCAGTACACCTGGTGAATACTGTCGCATGTTGGCTAACGATTCTAAACTCAGTGGAGATAAAAAGCAAACTGAACATCTTTTTTCACTTTATCTCCATCTCACCTTTTCCCCTCTCTCCAGTCCTACCCCCCATCACAAGTTCTTCCCAACATTCCTGTTCTCTTAACTGACTTGTAGGCTAGAAACCTGAATTACCTTTCATCTCCATCACATCCCATGTTCAGTCAGATGGCAAATAATTTTGGCTCTCTTTTCATAGTATTTCCCCTTTCCTATAACTGTCTTCCTACTGTTTGCTTAAAATTGTTCAGTAATGGGAATTCCCTGGTGGCTTAGTGGTTAAGGATCTGGCGTTGTCACTGCTGTGGCACAGGTTTGATCCTTGGCCTGGGAACTTCCACATGGTACAGGGGCAGACAAAAAAAAGTCCGGTAATGTCCTAATGGTCACTCTAGTGTCTCGTTCCCTTTCCTCTCCGCCTCCTTGTCGACAGTGTTTGTCCTCAAGAGTATCTCTGATACTGTCACAGAGGTTCCATCAGAAGAGAGTATAAATGCCTCACATCAACTTTGAAGCCCCCGTAGTGCTACACTTTGGCCACATCTGCTCTTCTAGCTTCATCGAACTAGTCACCTTGTTCCCAGTGCATGTTCAGTACTGGCTGTGCTCTCCATCCCTGGCACGACTCCACAGTTTCCTGCCTCTGCATGCATTCAGCTCACTCTGTCTGGCATATCTTCCCCATGCCGTCTGTCAGATTCTTATCTTTCCTTTGAAACTAAGCTCATGGTTTTCCTCTTCTGAGAAACCTTCCCGTATCCTTCCATCTTTTCCTGTACTCTGTCTTTCTGTAGCAGTACTTCTCCCTGAGTTGCTTGTCCACAAAGTCACTGATACCTTGAGTATTTATAAAGCACTTAATTATATTTGCTCCATATTTTGGGGATGCAAAGATAAATCTGGTTTAGGTCTTAGCTTCAAACAGTTTACAGTTCACTGTGGAAGAAAAGACATCCACATCCGTAATCAAAATAAAAAATAGAAAATGGTAAGTTCCATGTGGGAGAGACAGATAATAATTAATAATAGGTGCCATCTGTTGAGTGTCTAGTATGAAGTACATCATTATCACATTTAATCCTCATAGAGCAACTCAGTGAAGTAGATGGTATTATCGCTATTTTAAAGCAGAAGAATGAAATGATTCTATAATGCAGAGAAGTTAAGTAATCGACCCAAGTTATCCATTCACGTGGCTGAGCCAAGACTTAAATCTAGGGCTGCACAGCCTGTAGTCCTAGCTGCCGAGCAGTCTCTTCTTCCTTAGGATCACATACAGAGAAAGTCTTTGGGGCAAATAATTTTATCTTGGCTGTCAGAGTAAATTCTGTTTGTAATACTAGCATGTGATTTCTTTTTTCCTTTTTAAGACACTGGAAGAAGAGTTTGCTAGGAAACTGCAGGAACAGGAAGTGTTCTTTAAAATGACCGGGGAGTCTGAATGCCTTAACCCATCAACACAGAGCCGGATTTCCAAATTCTATCCTATTCCTAGCTTGCATTCCACTGGATCATAACAATGGGAAGCATTCTGTGGTTGGTTTGACTTTTTAAATATGTCATTCTGTTCTCTTCATCTTCTGCCATAGTCTATATCAGAGAGCTCACGAAGACAATCACCTGCCTCACCTTTTAGGTGTTTATTTTTGTTTGTTTAGCAAAGATGAAGGGAAAGAAACTAAGACAGATGCTGGGCCATGTCGGTGAAATAGCATCTTGCAGTAATTCCCTAAGGTGATTTGTATATAATCTTAAAAGTTGTGTTGTTTGGATACTGTTACCTGAAAAACTGGTAGAGATATAATGTTTAAAGTTATTTTTTAAAAAACTGTTACGTCACTTAAGTATTGGTAAATATCTTTTTACTTGACTTCTTCTCAGTGATGCCTAGAGTCTATAATTGAAACTCTGCTGTAGAGAGTTGGAATAATTTTCTTCTGGTGAATCAGCTATCATGAAAAAGCTATGAGTTGATCAAAATATGCTGTTGATGCAGTAAATAAATTTATTATCTTTAAATATTGGAACAAACTCTTTTAAAAGAGAAAAATTACTTAAGTAATTTGCCTAAAATAATTGCCTGTTTAGGCTTGAGCTAATGATTAAGGGTGCTAGTTTGATTAAAACAGTGCCTAAAACACTAAATTTCAATTGAGTTTAAAGTAATATGTTCTTTTTTGATTCAACAGGGACAAAACACTCTTAGCATTAAGCATTATTGTTTTTTAAATGTTGCTCCTATTATCATGTTATAGAAATTTTCATCCTGAAATACATTTTGTACAGATTTGGAAAGATTGAAGAAAAAAAGGTAGCTTTTTGATATCCAAATTGGAGATGTAAAACTCACCAAATTAAAAGAAATATAGGAGTTCCTGTTGTGGCTTAGCAGGTTAAGAACCCAACTAGTATCCATCCATGAGGATGTGGGTTCAATCCCTGGTTTTGCTCAATGGGTAAGGATCAGATATTGCTGCAAGCTGTGGCATAGATTGTAGACGCAGCTCGGATCTGCTGTTGCTGTGGCTGTGGTGTAGGCTGGCAGCTGCAGCTCCAATTCCACCCCTAGCCTGAGAACTTCCATATGCCACAGGTGTGGCCCTAAAAAGACAAGACAAGAAAAGAAAAAAAGGAAGGAAAGAGAGAAAGGTAGTTTTAGCTATCTTCGATTATTTCTTAAAATAATACATGAACAGGTTAAATGACTTCTCCCATCTTAAATTCTGTTTAAAATTCTCAGAGACTGGTAGGCTCTGAGTTATATTTATGAATATATTTTTTCTGAAATTCAAAAGAGGCATTTGTTCAGAACAGTTTTTAAGAAAGAATCTAAATAAAATATTTAGGCAAATATCAGAAATGACTCTTTATTGTTTTGAAATAAAGTTATATTTTGGTTTTATTTTGTTCCACATTTAAATGATTTACTTTGGGAAAAGGCTGAAACCTTTATCATGTGATTGCTGATATATGTAATTATTAATGAAATGTTCACTCTCAGTCCCTCTCGAGGGTTAGAATTTCAAGCATGTGTCAGGTCAAACAGTATTACAAACCATATTTTGGGATGTGAGATAGTATGTTTTCAGACGAGGCTTGCTGCCTGCCATTTGTGGCCTGTTCTCTCATGAGTACCAGGTACCAAATTTTAGAAGTTTCAGTTTTTAGTTATATTACATTTGAGGCTGGTGAAAAATTGAAATGAAACTTTGTGGGAACACTGATTCATGTTAAGAAAAATGTAAATATCTGTAGCACTTTCTTGCAGTTAATTTGAAAACTTTGAATGCTGAACCTTATTTTGTCAGTGGTTTAGGTGATTTAAAAAAGCATGTGATTTTAATTTTATAATTGTTTTGACAAGCGTAATTTACTTGGACAACTTTGTAGGTAGCCTTAACTTCTGGCCAAGTTTGTTTTTTATATAAATATGTATACATATATATTATGTATGGTTGTAAATTCATATATACTTATCACATGAATGTGTTACTGTATACAGAACTCTTAATGCTTTATTCTCAAATGCTGGGTTGAAAAATGCTTTGAAAGCCTTTAAAATATATATCTTTATAAAGTAATGTTCAGGATGATAATGGAAATCGTTTATATTATGATAGAAATGACAGTATAGTGTTACCCAGTATATTTAATCCTTCATTTGAAGAAGGAGAGAGGGGGAGGGTTCTCATACCACTTTCTCCTTTGAAATTTTCAGTTTATTGGCTTTTTAAAAATTAGTACTTCAGGCAGTGGACCTTTTTTCTGTATCGTTGAAATGATAGCCCATGTGCTGAATAGTTTGTGGCACATAATTAATTTGGTCTGAATATTTGGTTCTTTTTATTCCTTTCCGCTTGACATTCAGAGTATTGAATAAAGGAAAGAGGCTCAGAGTAGAATGGTTGACACTCTGGTAAGTTTAGTAGCAGCTCTTGCATCTCTCTTAAAATTGCCCTTTGGATTCAGTGTTCACACCTGAGTCCTCTTTCTAATACGACCAGACCATACTCCTGTGGGTGCGGGACTACAGAATGATTCGTATGTAGAGGTAAAGTCTTCATTTTACTACTTCAATTACATAAATTTTTTCAAGAAGTGTTTTGTTGCAGACCACACTGTTTGTACCCAGCCTTGCTCGCGTCTTGCTAGGCCCTGTATTCGCAGAGTAGTGGTCTTTCCCTCTTGCATGAGGTGTGGGGCGGGGAGCTGGGGAGGGCACAGATTCAAAAGTTAGATACAATCAAATCCATCCCTGATTTGGTTGTTTTGTTGCTGTGGCAGAACGTGCTTTGAAATACATAAGTGAAATTCTCCATGTATGCACCTGTTCACTCAGCTTCCTCTCCTGTCCCCGTGCACGGCGACACGCCAGGCTGCCACACTTCTGCAGGTCCAGCTCATGGAGCTCCTCGCACCAGGTTGCCTTTCCTAGTCCTGTCAATCCGTGGTTGGGGGTGAATTGCTGAATTAGCTGCTATCCTCTATGGAGTTACAGTTAGGCTTCTTCTTACCCTTTTCTGTGGGGCCGGGTAAGCAGAAATTTGGAGTGCTTATACCTTGTTGAAACGTTAGAACTTTCCTGTGACAGGATACAGCAAATTGTAATTAAATATAAACCAGAACCAGAGCTACCTCTAAGTAGTGTTTCCTTAAGCACAAAGCTCTCAGGCATATGAGACCTCCAGTAACGGAGGGTCTCTGATTTCTTGAGCATCAGCGAGTTTCAGAAGTTGACTGTCTTTTGTACTCTTCTAGTTCCCTTGTAACTACACACTCTCCCCCATTCCACACTGTGCTTAAATGACAAAGACTCTTCTCAGAAGCCAAATTCTGTCAAATGAGTAGCTAGAGATGCTGCTGATTAGAAGAAAATGTAGAACTGAGGTGGAGGAGGAGAGCTCTTTAGTTCCAGTTCTAATAGGCTTCTGCTTGAAGAAATCAGTTCTTCTCTGGGAAATGATCTTTTATAGGAAATGGGATATTTTAAATGCTTTTCTTAAGTTGAAGGCACAGCAGTTAATGCCACTATTGTTGCTATCCTATGGCCGACATGGTTTTGTTATAGCTTTAAAATTACTGCTACTAAGCTTGGGGTAGAACGTTATACCAGTTTTAAATGTTGGCTGTAGCTTTGTGTGATCCTTCTCTGATTTGCGGTGTAATAACCTCACAAGCTAAATTTTCAGAAAGAATCTTGTTTCCAAAAATGCCTCTTGTCTATTTGGGAGCAACGTGTCTTTTCAATCATGGAATTGACAAGTGAAAAAAAAATAAAGTTATTTCTTAATCTACTTTGGGAAGCAGTCTTTTATTGAGAATCTTTAAAACTAGCTTGTCCTACATGAGAACATTCTGTAACTTTTTTTTTTTTAAATCCTAATTATATTATTTTAAAACTTGCAGTCCTACAGATCCTCTGACCCCTCAGACTCCTTAGTGTCCCACACCATCTCTAGGCACCACACACGAGTGTCCTTTTTACTTGGAGTCTTTTGTTGAGCAAGCCCCTCCTTTGGGTGGTGCTTAACTATTTCTGTTGACATATGTATATATACATTTTTAGGTCCTTTTTTCCCTTGGGATGGATTATTTTTCTCACCAAAAATTTCATGAATCGTATGACCTCACTTCTGCTCAAGATAACTTCTTTTTAACATTAATACATTCGTTCATGCAAGATCTAGCAAACATTAGGCAGCATCATTTGGCAAGTGGTCAGCTTGGCTAGAGGCACAGCGTGTCATTTTCTAATCCTGGAACATTGCATACTGCAGAGTGCATGCTTGACCTTTTTTTTTCTTTTCCTGCTTTTTTTTTTTTTAAATGAAACAGAAGAGGCTCAGATCTACTGTCATCCAACTGAGGATGTATCATATCTGGGTTCTGTCCAGAGACGCTAGCAAGTTTGGGCTTTTACCGCGTTTCCTTTGGGAGCATAGGAGTCTTTGAAGACTTGGATAGCTTGGAAAGGTAAATCTCATAACTAGGGAAAAATTCATGTCTTGTTAATCAAGATAAGAGTCATTAAAGGGGATATAATACTAGAGCTTCTAAAGCTACTATTACAAAAACATTGATTCAGCCTTTAGGTAAAACTAAAATATGAAAAAGGTACAATGCAGTCATTCATTTTACATTGTAAGTTTTCATGAGAAGTAAAATGTTGCTTGAAATTCTGCAAGGCCTGTGGACTCGTTTTCCCCATACCAGTCACAGTGGTAGCTCTCAGGATGTGATAAAGGAGGCAAAGGACCACACAGAGTGTTCAGTGTATGTGTGACTGCTGGCTGTTGCTGCAGTTGTTTGACACAGTGGAATTAAATGGTGATTTTTTTTCCCCCGGGATAATGTATGATACACTCAGGAGAGACACATGGAAAATAATCCCATCCTTCAGAAGAGTAGAGTTGTGGAAGTCAGCGGAACTGACTCCGTCTTTAGTTACCCAGCAGTGAGAGTCACAGCTAACGGATTCACAGGTTGGCCCAAGATAGCCTCTTGTGACTTTGAGTGTCTGATTTTACTGTGCATTTCTGTGGGACATTTGATATTTGTGCATTTTTCCTTAATAGAAGTTTTGCTATTCCATGCATTATTACTTGCCTTGCAAGCATAATTCCTTTGCCATAGGATAAATCACTGCATTAATTGCATATAATCTTGTTGCTCATCTGTTGCCTATGTGTTTTTCAAGTAGTTTATGCTTTGGGAGAACCTTAAATGCTTTGTTATATGCCCAGATTGAGTTAATAGTTGCAGATTAAGGTCTGTCTTTAATTATCTCAATGATTAAAACAAAAGGCCAGAATCCGTCCCAAAGTACAACCAACTTTATGTTTGTAATAGTGTTAGAATCAAACCCATTTAACCCAAAATATTCTTTCCAGCTTTCTCTTGCTCTTTCCTTTGTTTTTTTTTGTTGTTGGTAGATAGATCACATTAAACATAATGTTAAAAAAAGAAAAAAAACCCTTTAATTGGAAATTTTGCAAATGAAATGACTCAATCTAATAGACCACGTGAATGTTTGTAGACATTGAAAAGTGCTTAAAACCCAACTGCACCTAGTCCCCCAGGCGCTTCCCAAGTGCAGAGCAGGGTTGCCAGCTTCCCGCCAGGCGGTCCCCTCGCCCTGCTCTCCCCTTCTTTCCTCCTGCCCACTGCCCTTCCCTTCCTCTGGGCTGCAGCCTAGTTTACTCTAACATACTATCAACTCTAGTGCGGCCATACGCAGACAGGTCAGAGCTGCAATCAGACTTCTTAAGCAAGTGGGAACGTGAGATACAGCGAGAGATAACTAAGAAAAACCCTGTCACCACCCTTAGGGGAAGTGGATTTCCTAATGTTTTCAGTTGCGAGGGTTGGTTCTTAGCCAACTCTTTTCTATGACTAGAGAATGTAGAGTGAACAGGGAAGGAAGGAGCTGAGAGCACAGCCTTGCAGACTTAGCCGGAACAGCCTCATTGAGTGGCACCCCAGGAAGGCAGCACCCCCACCCCGACTTCCGTTTACTGGGCTCATTTTTAGGCAAAGCTCCAGGACTCCTGAGCCAACTGTTACGGTAACTGGCTTCCTAGGCTGGGGCTGGGACTCTGTCACAAACACCCAGTCAGCAGGGAAGCCAGTCTCATCCTATACCCACCGTTGAGCCCACCCAGGAAAGCTGTTTCAGGCTGTGTATCTTGGACTGAATTCTACATACATACATATTGTTCCAGACTAAGATAAGGGTTCTAGTTGACTGCCGTGCTGTCTCAGTAGGACAATGAGACTCCAGCTTTTACCCTCTGGAAAGGTTTTGACATAAGTGCCATGGGCCATTGCAAGAACTGGCCCAGGGGGGTGTTGCACCAAGGGTCGCTCATGGCTTGACGGCAATACTTCTCCTTCTCCGTCCAGCATAGACTTGGTCACCTGGAAGTTAGAAGATGAGTAGGAAGTTGAAGAAATAGCTTTCGGTCTTTGGGAACTTAAGCTTGGCTAATTATGGCACCTGTGACTACTGCAAAACTGGCTTGAAAGGTGAACTCTTTTGTAAGACTATCAGTGGATTTACATTGATTACTTTCATTTCAAGCTTGGTTCCCCTTTTCATCCCTGCACTAACACTCCTTCCTTTCTCCCTAGCCGTTCATTTGATTGTTACACAAATTATGTTGCTGGCAGTGTCTGCCTTTAGTAACTGGCATTTGCCTAACCTCTTCCGGCTTGCTTTGGAACCCGTGGCCTGTCTCACAGCAGACTTACCTCTGTCTCCTTTTTCTCCCTTGTGCCCTCGAGGGCCGGGTGGCCCAGGCCGACCTGGTGGTCCTGCAGGGCCTCTGTCACCTAGGAGGACAGACAGGGGCATGGCTAAGTAAAGCACTGCGAGGTCCAGGGGTGTGCACGTGTACCCAGCACAGCACGGGCAGGGGAGCTGCTTCCCCTGAGAGGTGGTTGTTACATAGGGTCCTGGTGGCTGTTTTCGGCTGGCACTTACCTTTGGGTCCAGGGATGCCAACTTCTCCCTTCTGCCCAGGCGGTCCTGGGATGGTTCCGTAAGCTGCAAGGAGGGGGAGACTAGCCTTAGACTAGAGATCACCCTGGAGCTTGGGAGTAAAGTAATTTGTTCAGATCAGCACAGGCAGGTAGTAGTAGAGTTTGGACTTGGAAGAGAAAAAGTGTAGAACTCATCAGATTTTCAGCATCTCAAGTGTTAATAAGGTTTTTCGCGAGACTGGTTTCTATGGAGCAGGCCCCTCGTGAGACGAGGCAGCGAGTTGAGTGTTGGGAAAGTCATCAGGGACGCCCTTACTTCGGAAAAAGTCCATGAGGTCCTCGGTCACGTTGCTGTAGGCCGAGAAGACCTTGCTGATTCCAGGGGGACCCTGGGCCCCCGGCCGGCCTGGCGGGCCCTGCACCGTGTAGGCCATCCCTTGGAGCAGACCCTGACCTGCGAAACACAGGGGACAGATCACCCAACACCCTCTTCCTGCGGGGGGAGCACAGTGCCCCCCAACTCCCTGTGCAGTTCCTACGCGGCGGGCTGCGAGGGACGGTGCCGCGGCTTCCTTTTCTCCCCTGCTGTCAGCCTCCCTGAACTTTTATCCCAGGCGTTTTACTGCCTAGCTGTGCCGGTAAGCCACGGGGAGGGAGGGCTTCGTAGCTAACAACCTTCCCTCAGCCCCACCAGAAAACCTTCACAATCAGGACCTCTTCTAGGAACAGGTTAGCTGGGAAAACAAAGTGCAGAGACCCCAGCATCTCTGTTCCCTGCAGCATAGACAGCTTCCGGTCCCCACTGGGCCTTCTGAACCAAGCCTGTCCTCAGTCCCAGCCGATCCGACTCTGGATCTGCTTCCTCCTGGATGTGGAGGTGCTCACATGGTCCCCTGCACCCCAACCCGGCCTGCAGCGCTGAGGCCTAGTGTCCCCACTTACGCTGCATGCTCTCGGACACCCGAACAGCCAGCTCGTTGTAGTCCAGACCTCCGGCAAAGCCGGCCCCGAAGCCACCATTGCCGCCGAACACGCCGCCTTCTGCCGCTGCCCCATAGCCCCGGCCCATGCCCATGTCCAGGCCAAAGGCTCCCCCTTCGCCCAGGGAGCCCCCGCTGTCTCCTACACCCATGGAGGAGCTGTAGGAGGTGCCCCGACTGAGGGAGGAGGAGCTGCTGTCCCGGCTGTAGGAGCTGTCCACTGACACCAGGCGGCTGTCCCCGGGGGGGCCCTGGGGCCCAGGTGGGCCAGGGGGGCCGACGATGAAGCTACGCACATCAGGACCTGTGGGGAGGAAGCGGCGTCCGTGGGAGCCAGTCTGGGGGAGAGAAAGAAGGGGGCGGCGGGGGTGTCTCCCAGGGTCTCCCGCCCTTGAGTGGGATGTGAACTCACACTGAGTGGGGGAGTGTTGCCTGGGAGGAAGCCGGGCGGCTCATGTGTTTGGCCTCCGGGTCCCTTCAGGCCCCTGCTGCCCCTGTCTTCTGGAGAAGGAGTGCCGTCGGGGAGGGACACCTACTTGTGAGGTAGCTGATGAGCTCACTCCGGAAGCTGTCGCTGTTTTCAGCTGCATATGTTGCCAGAGCTCCCGAGACACCCGGAGGCCCTCGAGGGCCTGGGGGACCAGGAGGGCCAGGAGGGCCCGGGATGGATGACAGCCCAGCCGCTGAGTGGAGGCGGGAGAAAGAGAACGGTGAGGACCAGAGCCAGACCCGCTGCTTTCCCGGTCTGGGCCCCTCTGGAAGGAGGTGGTGAGGGAGGCCCTCCCAAGCCTTCCCCAGCATCCCCTGAGTGACTGCTGACCAGCCCTCTGCTCCCAGGCCCCAGCCTCCTGCAACCGTCCGCTCATCCCTTCTGCCTCTGGGAGTCCGAGCTCCCGGCTGGGCACCTGGTCACTTGCTGGCCCCCGAGTTCTCTCAGGACTTGGGAGCACTGTCTCTCCCACCGCCCGCTGCCAGGGCCAGAGGGGCCTCAACAGCAAGTGTGTCTGCCTCCAAGGCCCGAGGCCAGCCCTGCACCTGCTCCAGGGGGCCTAGGTGACCGCTGCCTGGGCCGAACCCCCGATGGCTGCCCCAGCTCAGCCCTGCGGAGCCCTCAAGGCTGGGCTGCAGCCCTCGCCCCTCACTCCTTACTCTGCAGGTAGGACGAGAGCTCCTCCGTGCTGATGCTGGACCACACACTGCCTGGGAGGCCTGGTGGCCCAGGGGGACCCGGGGGTCCGACGATGCCTCTGAATTCAGACCCTGAGACACCGAGGAAGAGCAAGGATGGGTCATGGGTCCGGCCAAGAGGCTCTGCCCTCCGCCCCCAAGCACTCGTTCAGCTGGCCCTGCCCAGCCCTACCTTGGAGCAAGGAGAGGAGCTCCTCGTAGGATGTGCCCGGCAAGCCTGGTGGTCCCGGGGGGCCAGGAAGCCCAATGCTGACTCCGGAGCCTGAGGAACAAAATCCCAGGCTGTGATGGATGCAGGTCAGACAGGGAAGGGCAGGTGGAAGCACCGTGTGGTAGATGAAGCCGGAAAGAAGTGACTCGAATGGGGGTGGTGCGAAGAGGAAAAGGAGGAAAGAGGCGAGGTGGGCGCAGGAAGAGACGGGCAGAGAGTAACACAGACACGACCCTGGGTCACTCTGGGTGCCCATACCGTGGAGGAGGGGCCCCAGGTCCCCAAAGAGTGTGGGTCAGAAGTGCCCACACCCTTCCTGCTGCTGCTGCTGCTGTTTGTGTGTGTGTGTGTGTGTGTGTGTCTAGAGAAGTGTGGCAGTGAGTCCTGTGCAGACTCCTTGCAGGATGTGTCCAAGACACTCATTCTGGCTTCCCTCACCAGGCTCCATGACCTGCTCTGGGTCACAGGTTTGAATAGCTCTGAATGCCTCCATCTGGGCTGGGTGCAGCCTGGTGGGGACATCCAGCACTGTGTCCTCACCCAGGCCCTCCTGCCCGCCCCACCTGAGAAGGCAGACACTCACTGGACATGTAGCTGAGGATGCGGCTGCTCAGCTCGGCGTAGTCCAAAGACTGGAGGAACCAATCCCCGCCGGCTCCCGGTGGCCCAGGGGGACCCTGAGGGCCCGTCAGGAACTGCTGGAGATACTGACGCACGTCATCCCCTGAAAGGACAGGAGGCGCTGGCATGGACCGCCCAGCTGGCCGGTCTCCCTGTAGACATGCGTGAGCTGGGGGCTCAGGCCCTAGGGGGACTCCAGCGAGTGTCCTGCTACTGAAGAGGCCCTGCCTGGTTGCCCGGCCTTCGGGGAGACCGATGCCCCCTTTCCAGCCGGCTGCTGGGAGTGAGGAGGAAATGGCTCTTTGTCCCCCTGTGCTGCCCACAGGGCTCAGACCCAGACACGCACGCCTGCCAAGTGCGGCGCCTGCCCGGCCCCCCACCCCCACCCCCGCCGTCACAGGTGACTCACGCTGGAGCGCAGCCAGGATGTCTGCAGAAGAGACGGAGGTGGAGGACATGCCGATGCTGTACCCTGAGGCTGAGGGGAGGAAACCGAGTTACCTGCTTAGCTGGTAGCCACACCCTCATTACTCCAAAATCACCAAGACCAGGTCAACCAGCTGTCTCCATTTGGGGGAGGTGAATGAATGGGGGCGTTAGGAGGCTATTTCAAAAGCATGAAAAGATCAAAGGTTGTTTTTTTTGGGGGGGGTGTAAGAAATGGTTTGTTTTCAGGAGTATTCTTCAGCCTAGCTCCTCCCTGACCCTGCCAACCTGAAGGATCCCTTTTCATGTACTTAGGTCACATCTGTTACCTGCAGGAAGGGCTCTGTGCTGTTATTCTTAATCTCAACAACGCATTTTTGAAGCTAGATCCTGGCAGCCTGATTACGGCGAATTCAGCATTGAATATCACATTCAGGAGAAGGACAAAGCAAACAGCAAATTAAGAGCTGAGGCTCCGGGAATAAACGTGGACCTGGGAGGAAGGTGTCATTACGGGTGGGGAGAGGCTTACTCTGTAAATAGCTCACGACGAGGCTGGCCAGCTCTGAGTAGTCGAAAGTCTCGCCCCGGATGGTGGTGACAGGCCCAGGGGGACCAGGTGGGCCTGGAGGCCCCTGAACTCCAGAGAGGTAAGACCTGATACTGTCACCTGCCAACAAGGAAATGAGGCAGAATCAGGCTTGTCCTCAAGAAGGCATGTCCCCCCCACGGAGGTGACCTGGAGTACCTGATGAAATGCCTACTGCATCCCGCCCACTGGCCCAGGCAGGACCCACTGGAGTGCAGACTCCCCTTGTTACAGACAGAGAAACCGAGGCAGAGCCTGTTCTGCGTCAGGCGGTGCTCGGGGGCTGTGGGCAGTGAGACTTGGGTCCGCTCTGGTGCCCACGTTTGTGGAGATTACGTCCTCACCTCCACGGGGCTGCGGGGATGGGGGGCCGTGGGGAGCACACACGGCTGTGAAAGCGTGAATATGAGCACGTGGGTGTACAAGCCTCTAGGGGGTGAGGGCAAGGCTATGTACACAGGCAGCTGCGGGAAGGTGGGCGTCCAGGAGTTCACTGGCCTGCAGTCTTGGAGCGTGTGCAACACACACACACACACACACACACACACACACACACACTGCCCCACCCTGATGCCAGGCACTTACTCTGCAGGTAGTCAGAGATGTACTGCTGAATCTCCAGGCTGGAGCTGCTGAAGGAGCCTGGGGGCCCAGGGGGCCCTGGTGGGCCTGGTGGGCCTTCCATGAACATGGTGCCCGATGACGATCCCCCTGCGGGAGAGAAGGCCTCTGAGTTGATCTCTCCAGCCCGGGGTCAGATGAAGGTGCCCAGGCACTGCTTCCAGTCTGAGGAGGAAAGGGCTTCCTCATAGGAGAACTAGGGCAGTGGCAAAGAGAAGGGTCCCCCCAAAAAGGAGGAGTGCCTTGCAGCAGCCTCTGGACGGGGCGCAGAGCTCCTAGGAGCCCTCCCCGCTGAGTCCTCCCCTTCCTTGGGCAACCTGCTCACCAGCCACGTGGCCTCCCTCACCCCTGGACCCCTAGCTCCCAGGTTCTGTTCTGCCCGCCGTCATTGGTCATGGGCATTGTGAGTCGTCTTTATCATGCAGGCTCCCTCCCTGCCTCCCACCTAACTAACTTTAACCTCCTTAAGGCAGCTCAGAGGTCCTAGCACATAGAGAAAGAACCTCATCTATGCTGAATCAGGGATAAGTGAAGGGATTTATTAAGTACCACCCTCACTGGCATGATCAGCCTCGCTTGAAGGGAAGCAGGACTTTGGTCACCTTTGGGTCTTACCTCGAGAAGGACCACCTGGGACTCCAGGATCACCTAAAATCCAAACAAGAAGCTCTGTTTGAATCAGCTACTCCAGGAAGCCTTCCTTGGTTAAGCCCAACCAGACTATCAGCTTGTGGATCAACAACGGTCCCATGTTTCTTCCTTCCTTTCGTTTTTTTTTTGTCTTTTTAGGGCCTCATGTGCGGCATACGGAGGTTCCCAGGCTAGGGGTCAAATCGGAGCTGTGGCTGCCTGCCTGCACCAGAGCCACAGCAACATGGGATCCAAGCCGCATCTGCGACCTGCACCACAGCTCATGGCAATATCAGATCCCCGACCCACTGAGCGAGGCCAGGGATCAAACCTACACCCTCATGGATACTAGTTGGTTCATTACTGCTGAGCCATGAGGGGAACTCCTGTCCCACGTTTCTTAATCTCGTTTCTGCAGTGACACCGCAGCTGCCTTGGGCAGACTGTATTGCCCGTCCTGTTCTCCCTCCAGACTCTCCTTTTTTCAGCCTCTTCCTCCCAAGGCTGTGGCACCAGTAAGTACTCAGGCTCCAGTAGCCAGCTTTCCTCCCACTCTTCACCGTCTTCACTGACCTTTGTCACCCTTGGGTCCCTGAGGGCCCGGTGGGCCTGGTGGTCCCTGCAGGTTGAGTCCGAGAGAACTGGAGCCTGGAGGCCAACACACAGTTCAGTTAGTCAGGTGGGGAGAGGCCTTGGCAGACCCAGCAGTGGGGGCGCTCGGCACTTACCTGCGGCTGAGAACCCGGGGAGGCCTCGCTCGCCTGAGGAGCACAGCAGAGAGGGACGGTCAGCTGCGCCTGCCTCCCTCTCCCCAGGCCCCCGCCCAAGACATCACTTCCCTCTAAGGCTCCCCAAGACTGATGATTGCTGGGGTGCCCCTCGGGCAGTGTCTAGAGCTGCCACGCGCTCACACACACACACAGGCATGAACACATGTACACACGTAAATTCTCAACCATCAGACACACTCTGATCTACTCTCATTTCTTTGGGCCAAACTCAAGCAGCTCAGGGCTCTTGGAAGGTCAGCTTTGGCCACCGCCATCCATGCCCCAGTTTATTAGATGCCAGCTCTACTGTACCTTGGTGTCCTCGGGGGCCTGGGGGACCTGAGGGAGAAGGCAGAGATGTGAGACACGTCCCTAGCAGATGCTGCAACTTCAAGGGAACCATGCGGGGCTGGGGCTGGGGGCTCCAGGGCTGGAGCAGAGACAGGGTTAGGATCTCTGTGCCTCTCCTCCCACCGAAACAACAGAGGCGGGAATTCTCTGCAGAGCTTCTGACCGCCGTGCCTCCCGCTACCCCCTGCTCCAGGCTGCTGAGCTGCTAATGGAGCCCCGGCTTGTCCAGCCTCGTCCAAACCCTCTGGGCCACCAACTGGGTGAGCAGGCACTGTTTTCCCCCAGACACTATTCTCACCTTGGTCTCCTTTGGGACCTGGGGGGCCAGGTGGGCCTGGAGGGCCAGAGAAGAAGTTCTCTGTAGAGGAAAGGAATGGTTTTGAATGTGGATGCAGTGATGTTTGTGAGGGAGCAGTACCTAGTACAGTACCTGTCATTCTATAGATGCTCAATATTTGTCAGATGGATGGATGGTTGGGAAGTTGGATAGAAAAATAAAGAAGGAACAAATGGGTGAGTGAGGTAGGTGGGATGGATGGATGGATGGATGGATGGATAGATAAATGGATGGGTGAGTGAATTTTACACCAGGAACAAGTTCTGGGCCAATGTTTGCTCTAAAGTTATTTCTATAAGTTTCTATGTTATACTGTCAGCATTTATCTCACCTTCACGAGCATGCATCCTGCCTACTTTATCAGACCTGGGCTCCCTGAGAACAGGAACCAGCTCTCCCCGGTCAGTCTATAAGCTGGCGTCTCCCCCATAATAGGCTGGCAGGGCTCTTGCGGGCTGGGTTGGCACCATACTCTCCCCATGTAGCAGGTAGCATGCAGTTTAAGGAAGCACACCCATGGTGGAAAGTTAGAAGGAGGAAGCGTGGTGAGTAGGTCAGGAAGGCCGTGTGCCTGTGACCACAACACATGCTGGGCCCAGGGCTGAAGTAGAGAACAGGAGTGAAATGAGCGTTACCATTTTAGTCCTCCGCAGCGTTACCTGAGCTGGTCAGGAGAGATCCTGGCGGGCCTGGCGGGCCTGGCAAGCCTTCCCCTAGGTAAGAGAAGCCCCGGACTCATTACTGCCAAGAGGTATGCAGGAGCCCTCTGCCCAGGAGAATGGCAGGGAACTCTTTCCTCATAGCCAGCCTGCGAGAAGCCTGGGCTCTGGGTCACATCGTCTCCCACCTCCCGCCACTCAGCTCTCACCTGCTGGGCCTTGGGGTCCTGGGGGGCCTGGAATGGATGGTCCTGCAGAAGCAGGTGAGGAAGAGGCAATGCTGAAGCTAGGCTCCTGGCTTCCTCACTACACGCCTTGAGCCCCCGTCCCCAAGACCCCACCTTCCAAAGATCCCTAAGGTGCTCACCTGGTGGCCCAGGCGGTCCAGGTGGGCCTGGAGGACCTCGTAAGTCCAGACCCTCTGTGGAGAGAAGAGACCAGAAATGAGCAAAAGCGGCCATGAAGCTGTTCTCTGCCAGGGTCTTCAGTGCCCGCACTCACACCCCAACACCAGGCCATGGGTCCTGGGTCACAGCACCAACCCTCAAGGACCCCCTCTGCCAGGGGTGCCTTTTGCTCACAGGCAGGGAGGGACAGAGCTGAGCTCCCTGATGGCCGCTATGGGTGTACACAGCGCTGCATAAAAGCACGACTTCAGGGTCAGACAGCCTGAGTTCAAATCCTGCCCCCGTACTGCTAGCTTGCGGCTTTGGGCAAGTCCTTGACCTCTTTTGGCCTCACCTTCCTCCACTGTAAACCAAAGTCCCAAGACCTGTGTCACAGGGGCCTCGTGCAGTCTGGGGTGCACAGCCTAGTGTGCGGCTGAGAACCCACAGACCCTTGTCGTTGCTCCCCCTGTGGGGGATTCAGGGCTCTAGCTCTACTCACAGGACCGGGTTCAGAGACCTCATGTGACCCTGGTCCTCCTGGAATCCTGCGACCCTCTGCCAGCTGTGCCACCCTTATGACTCAGCCCTAACAGCTGATAAAGCCCCTGCTGTTCCTTCTCAGCCAGCAGTGCGCTTACACTGGGGCTCGTGATGACTCACTGGTGCAGCTGCCACAGGCCCCAGTGCACGTGGCCTCCCCCACTCCCGCCCCTGTGTCACCTGTCCCCGGGAACATGGTGGCACTCACGAGTGGCGAGGACCTCAGAGATGGAGCTACTGCTGCCCATGAATGATTCGCCAGCAAGTCCCGGCTCTCCTCGTGGGCCTGTGGGGAGGACACAGAGTTGGGGGGCACTGCCTGCTTCACTCTGGAGCCGCCCAGGTGCCGGGGGGTTGGGGGCCGGGGCCCGGCTGAGGATGAGAGGCAAGCTGGGTGGGGGCGTGGGGCGAGTATGGGCGGGGCCAGAGTGTTGGCTGGAACTGATAAACGCCCAAGGATCCTAAGCCTGACTGCTTTTTGATATTTGGATAAATTGCTGGACACTGACACGATTATCAGGATCTGGTCAGAAGAGGCCTGAGGCCTGTGAAAATGGCTGAGCTGGACCCGGATCCAAGAGCCTCAAGCGCCCTTTCCAGAGGACCCCTACCTTCTCTGAAATGTAAAAGGAAGTGAGAGGAGGGGTCTCCCCTGGCTGCTGAGGCCTTTCAAGGGCCTTGGTCAAGAGCCGGTTACCCTCTCATCTCCTTTCCCAAAGGGCACATCTCTCACTTCACTTAAAGATGGGGTGCAGGTCCACCCTGGGAAGGAAGCTCTCACACTAGCCTACGTCATGCGTTCTTTCGGGACACGACATACCTTGCTGTCCTGGGAGACCGGCTGGGCCAACAGGGCCTGGAAACAAGGTTGGGGGAGAAAATGTTTTATCACACCTCTAGGGTCAGAATTTTAGAAAGAATTGAAAGAAAAAGCAGGTGCTTTGGTATATAAGTAGCTTCTTCAAAAGGCATTGAATAGTGGCCCACAGAGGTCAGGTTTCTTATTTGAAAGCAATAAGCAAGGACCAACCTTGTGGTCCATTTTGGTGAGAATTCCTCTGTCAGGCACTGGGGCCCCTGGGATGGGCAGGACTGCCCTCTCTGACACTGTCCTTCAGTGGGTAGGGACTTCCTAAATGCCCCCAGGGTCCCCTCTCTCATTGGAGTTAATCAGGAGGGAAGGCTGGTCCATACTTTCATTTGGTTATGTTATGTAATGCATTTCATTTATATACAAACATTTTAAATAATTAAAAATAGATAAAAGAACAGACATTTTGGATAAATGGAAAAAAAGTATCACCTGCAAATTCTTTAACTTGCAGGCACTTTATTTCCTTCGAGCATTTTTTAATCTTATAAAAATATAGTTGCAACCACAGAGCACATATTATTGAGTGTTCTGCTCTTTTAAATGATTCTATTATCCACTAAAAACCTTGTCTTCCTATTTTTGAAGCCATCTCATTATAGTTGGACAATTGGGGATATTTGCTTCAAATAGATTCCCAGCATTTTTGTTGCCCTTGAGGCATATTATCAAGTTATTTTCCAAGAGGAAACAATTTGAGGACCAACTCTGACCGGTCAAACACTGGTTCTGGAGGCAGAAGGACCTGGACCAAAACCTGACTCTGCCACAACTTTGCCGTGTGACCTTAGGCAAGTCATTTACCTGCCGGATCCCCCAGCAGTGCTGTGGGGATCTAGTGAAGCAGTGCCTGTGCAGGGCTTGGGATACTTGCTGGGGCCTGATGAGGGCTCACTAGGCTGTCTGGGAGGGGGCTTTCCCAGCCCCTCCATACTCTTCCTTGGGGACCTGCCCCCAAGGTTTTAGGATTTGAGCAAACATCACTATATCAAATTGCAACCAAGGCCTGATGCTGATCTGGGGCAAAGCAAGAAAACAGACTGACCTGGAGCACCTGGAGGTCCCGGAGGTCCCATGGCTCCAGGAGGTCCTGGAGGTCCTGGGACAGTGAGAGTTGATGATCCCTCTGAAAACAGAAGGCACATGGAATGCTGAGTAGCACCGTCCTGGCTCGGAGGCACTGGGACCCTGGCCGGGCTCTGGGCCAGGTCAGGCCCGTGCCTCTGGATGGCATTCCGTCTAAAGTGCCCCCGCCCTCCTCGATTCTGACCAGAAGAACACAGCACTGCATCCTGCCCGAAGCACTGAGCCCTCAGACTTGGAGGGTGTTGAGGCGGAGCCAGGGTGGACACGGTACCCAGTGCAGGCCTGCCTACCTGAAGTCATGATCCTGCCTGGAGCTCCTGGTTCACCTGGGAGGGGAGGAAAGGGAGAGCAGTTATTCTCGGGATCAATTATTGGCTCAATAAATCATTTTCAAGACTTCTGAGTGCATTTGAGACCCACTTCTGGGCCTCTAACCCTCAGGCTAAACACATTTTAATGAACTGAAGAGGACGTGCGGATTAAGCACCAATCTGCACTGGGGACCCAGGAGTCCCTAGCATCAACCTTTTGCGCCCACATTAGCTTTTGGAAGAAGCTGGGACTCTGCGCAGGGGCTTCGTTTATGCATGTCGGAGAGTCTTGCCTCTCAGTGAGGCCGGAATGAGTGGACCAGGAATGAATCACCCATCTCCCCTCATATCCTCTCCCACAGTGGGCTTCATAGGCTCTTACTAGGAATCACTTTTGGGACCGAGAGGTCAAAGGATAGAGGCAGTGAGTCTGCGAAGTAGAGCCTGGTTCCTCAATGCTGCTCAGGTGCCAATTCCCTGGGAGGGTAGAGGGGCTGGCAGGGTTAAGAGGGGCGGGGTTCTAAGGCCTGGGGAACCCTAGATGATAAAAGGGTTAACAGAACTCTGCTGTGCCCTGGGCCCTGGAGAGGGCTGAATTGCAAAAGTGCATGGAGGCCTCTAAGAAAGGAATGTCAGGAATGTCGGAGTCACACTTTCCCAAGGCCCTCTTGACCTTGAATCTCCTAGGATCAGAAGTCCCTGGAATCTGGAGAAGTGGGTGAAGTAGAGGATGGAAAAGCCCTCGACTGGGGGTTCTTTAGGGGCTTTTCTGTCATTTCCCAAGGCCCGTGGGGGTGATACTGATTTCCCCTTTTGAGGAAACAGAGGGATGGGCTTTGTTTGTTAGTCCCTGGGGGTCAAGGCCAAGAGGAGAATGTACTTGAGTTTACTTTGTTGGAACACTATCCAGTATTAGGGACAATGTCCACCTCCTGTGCACAAAGGCACAGGCCTTGAGAAGGGTGGGGTGCCTCTCCCATGGAATTCCCAAACCTGTGATCTCTTACAGGTGCCACTATCCATGAGCGGACTCATCTGCCAGGGATGTACCGAAAGAACTCCTTGGCCTAATCAATTGTTAGAAACAGTTTTTAGAAAGTAGAAGGTTCCAAGTGACAGTGACTGCCCATCACAGCGTGCCAGGGTTCAGGAATGTGGGTCACAGGGACAGAAGGACCATCCCTGAGCAGTGCCTTTCCTGGACCAGCTCAGGGCTGGGGTCTGATGGCACAGAGGTGGATGAGAGTGGAGAGTGTTGCCCCTGCATGTAAGGGTCGAAGTCCCAAAGAACGTGCCTCTCAGAACTCAGACTTTGCCCCCTTAGCAGCAGCTGGGACCCTCCTCATGGCCTGCAGAAAAGTCCCCCTCCAAACGGGGTGGGGTGGGGGCAGTGTCCCGGTCACACTGAGGCTCACGTGGACCAAAGAACCTAAGGTGGTTACAGGGGACCACACCTAAGTGAGGGGGACAGAGCACCAGGGGGGCATTTTAGGGATAAGCTGGGGGACGGAAAGGCTTTCATGGGGGGGGGGAGCAGCACCTTTCAGAGCCTACTCCATCAAGGGCCTGGGGACATCCAGCGAGGCTGGATTGTGGGATGGAAGGCGTGGGGGCCGGCATGGGGTTAGTTGATCAGAATCCCTGACTCCTCAGCCTCACAGCCTTTCCCTGAACCACTAGATGCCACTGTTGATCCAGGCTCTGGCCAGAGAAGGGCCCTCCCTCCTGCAAAAATGACTGTCTGCTTTGGAGAATCACTTACCTCTAGGCCCTGGTCGGCCGGGGCTACCAGGAAGACCTGACGTGATTGAAAACAAGCCAGTCAGGATGATTAAGAGTCAGCAATTCCACAAACTCTGTGGTATTATTACCTACGCCAGCACTCACCGCAGTCGCAACCCACTGAGCCCCTCAGACCCACCTGCTCTGCCTTCTGCCTCAGCCCTCGGGCCCCTGCCTCTTGCTCTGAGCCCTTCTCCCGCTCTGGGAAACGGGGTAACAGCTGAGCTTGAAGGAGGCACTGGCTCACGGGCTCAGCTTTGGAGATCCCATCCCCTCTGGGTTATGACCCCTGGCGCCTGCAAAGCAGCACTGTCCCCACCCACCCCTGCAGTGCAGGCGAGTAGGAGCTGGGATTCCTATAGCCGAAGGAACCGCCCCCTCCAGCCCTCTTGCTTTTGGTCCCTGATCTCCGCTAGGGAGCATTTGAATGATGTCCCTGTGCACTCAGCTGTTGGGGGGAGCGGCTGCTTGATTTTATTTTACATCTTGGCCTAATTTCCTTTGGGAGTCAGGGCTGACGGGGTACCATTTTCTCAAATCCAAGTGGGTGCACACTGTCCAACCACAGGGATAGGCTGTGACCCTGGGGCTGTCCCACAGATGCTGGGCCTCTGTGCGTGAGGTGAGCACCCATCCCCTACCATGTCGCAGGGGATGTGGCCCCTGTGGGGCTAATGGAAATCCTGGGCCCGGAGCCTCCTCTGGCAAGTGGGCGAGGGGGTGTTCCTGCACCAAAGAGGTCCAGGTCCAGGCAGAATCCGCACATGATATAATCTCTTCTCTCCCAGGATGATTTCTAGATTGTTCTGTGCATAATTTTCCTTCCTAAGGTGCTTCTCAAAACCCACAGTAAAAAGACTTGAATCTACTTGGGGGGGAGTGAGAGAAGGAGAGGAACCACTAAGGTGACTAGAGAAGCTCTGCTGAATGCTGGGAGTGGGAGGCTTGGTTGTGGGGTTTGGAGGTGTGTGTGACCTCATGACTCACCCTGAGGTCCTTGGGGTCCTGTGAGACCTAAGGAAAATAAAACACATTGAGAGGAGAGTTGAAGGGCCGAGGAGCCAGCTCCTCAGCTGCAGGAGCAGGCAGAAGGGATTGGTGGGTGCATGAGGATGAACCCTGTGTCTGGGGCAGCCAGACCCCAGGGTCCTCCTAGCACTGGACAAAGCAGTTCTCTGGACTTGGCAGTGAAGTGACCCACAGCTCCATCGGGGGATGGGTCTTAGCCCGCTTGGAATCACAAACCCTTTGGCACCTGAGAGCTACAAACTCAGAGAGTTCAGTCATTCATGGGCCCCTAATGCTGCCCCCGGGCTCCCTCCTCAGCTTTCTCCATCTGCGTACCCACGAAGAGGCTCCCTGCTCCTCACAGGCCCCTGAGGAATGCCACCTTGCCCTCAGCTTTCTAGACTTGTTTGGATTCATTCCTCTTGCAGCTCTGAGGGTCTTGCTCCTACTGGGCCTTTGCTGGAGACCCTAACAACAGCTTCTCTCCCCAGACTGGGGAGAGTCCAGGTATAGCCTGAGGGGGATTCCGCTGGGGAGGGCTCAGAGGAGCAAGGCACTGAGGTGACATTAAGCTGCCATTTTTAAGAGACGCCCTGCCCCTTTCTAGAATGCCTCGCTTTCAATTGTGGATCCCTCTCCTCCAAGTTGCCAGACTTGGTGACTCAGGTTTCAGGACCCACAGCCACTGTGCCCAGCGCAAGTCAGAAGTTGTGGCATTTTGCTGATGAGCTGCAGAAGAAAAATGGAACAAGGTGTGCACGCATGCATGCCTGCGAACACACACACACGCACACGCACACACACACACACGCACAGACACCACGGCGGGCTCCCTCTTCTCGTTCTGTTACCTGGCTTCCCCGGATCTCCAGAAGGTCCTGGTGAACCCCGGGTTCCAGGCATGCCCGGAAGACCTTGTTCCCCTGAAAGAGCAGGATCAACGTGGAAACATTTTTCCTTTAGGCGAGGGGGCCGGCCAGCACATCGGAGCTGGTGGCCTCTAGGGGTTTTACTGTGTAACTTGCTGGCAGGTGGAAGGGAGGAGGAGGGTGCAACCTGGACCTGGACCGGGCACAATTCTGCATGACACCCTCTGGCACTGTGACTGGAGTGGGGAGCTGGGGGCTGTCCACTGGACACAGGCAGGGTGGGGAGTCGTAAGCAGGGGAGGCAGGGAGAGTGAGGAGAGCAGGTCAGTGACCAACCTCTTGGGCCTTGGTGTCCATCAGGGCCAGCAGGTCCTAGGAAAGCAGATCCAAGCTCATCAGTGACTCTGGGAGCTACTCTGGGACTCGCTCCCTTGACTGCCTTACAGGCTCGCAAGCTGTATCTCAGGTGGGGGGTGAGGCATGTAGCCCCTTCCACAGCCGTCAGACTTGGAAGAAGCCCTGTCCCTGTCATTGTCACACCCATGGGGTACGGTTTCTCCCTGCCCTCTTCTCCTAAACCAGTAACTGTCTCTCCTCCTGAGAAGTGTTCCACGGCTCTGAACTGCATCTCCAGCACCTGGTGGCAAGGGCTCGTACACACCACGTGCTCAGTACACGTTGGCCTCATTTACTCCAGGTCCTGGAGGTCAAGATTCTCCAAGATCTTGTCTCCTTTGCTTTAGGCATTATCCTGACCTCTGTCCAAAGTGATGTCCTTCTGGGACCAGCTCTTGCTTTTTCCTCACTCACGTGGTTGTCTCTGCAAGGAATTTCCTAAACTGATTGATTAAAATCTTCCTTACTTTTTACAAGCATCTGAAAAACCACCTCCTTCTTCCTTCCGTTTGGAAGAAACCTCTCCCTCCACTGCTTCCTCCTATCACCCTGTACCCTCCACGGGCCTCCTCACCTCACACAAGCTTCATCTCCCCTTGAAGGAGGTAAGGCATCTTATTTGCCCAGAGCTTCCTAACAGTTTGTTAAGTGAATGAGATCATGAATGCACCACACCCCCCTCGGTGGGGCCTAAACTCTTCTGGGACATGGTGCTAAGTGCCACCCAGGCCCCTCAGTAGGGGTTGGCCAAAGGGCTGGACCTTCGATCTGGCTGTGAGACCAGCCTTGGGATATCAGAGCTACACCTGGAATTCTGCAGGTTCCAGAGGACCTCAGCCCTTGTCTGTCCTTTCTGGGGGCCTGAGTGACTTAGAGGCAGGATCCAGGGCGATGGACCAACCCCCCATCTCCAGAGCAGTAAGAAACCATCGAAGACAGCAGCAGCTCTCTGAGCCCCAGAGGAATGCCCAGCTCTGGGAACAGCCTGTAAATGCAGCCTTTCCCAAGAGGTAGGCAGATCAGAAAATGGGAGATGCAGCTCTAGAAGATTTCAGCTCTAGGGCCTTGATGATGACTGCAACAGGGCAGACCCATGGTGTTCACAGCTTTGGGACACTCACCCATCGCTCCTTTAGCTCCGGGCTCACCCACAGCACCAGGCAAACCTTTCAAGCCGGGCTCGCCTGCAAAGGAAATGGATCAGCTGGTTAGAGGTGCCTGACACTGGTAGAATGCACCACCCTCCTGGTCATCCCCAAGCCTGCCACCTCCCAGAGGTTAAGCTCCTCACTTAACCAGAGGTTGGGGACACAGCATCTTCCTTAATTCTAAGGTCAGGACTCCCCATTCCCACCACCCCCATCAGTAGGTGTGGACTTTCCCAGAGGCCTCGCCTGGTCGGAAGGAACCTGTATCTGAGTCTTATTTCCTTGACAACAAAAGCTGCTCCTTGTAGCCAAAGCACCAATACCATTAATTTCCTTTTTAATCATGCACGTTGGCTGGAGGTAAGTGGATGAAGGTTCAACTAATGCCAACTTTCTGCCACTTTGGGAAGAAATTAATTTTCCCAACTGAATTCTTCAAAAGAACCAGAAACAGTCACAAACTCCCTTTTCTGCCCAGACATTTACTGTCTGGACCATATATGTTGATTCTGGCTTATACTCCATCCAGCTCTTTATTTTATCTTGTCCTGCTCTTTTGTCTAGATTCCAAGTTCCCTGAAGCTTTTTAGACAGAGATTCTGTCTCATACTTCTATTTTTCTTTTTTATGGCCACACCTGTGGCATATGGAAGTTCCCAAGATAGGGGTTGAATCAGAGCTGCAGTTGCCAGCCTACACCACAGCCACGGCATTGCTGGATCTGAGCAGCTCCTGTGACCTGTGCTGCAGCTTGTGGCAACGCTGGATCCTTAACTCACTGAGTGAGGCCAGGGATTGAACCTGTATCCTCATGGACACTATGTTGTGTTCTTAACCCACTGAGCCACAACAGGAACTCCAGTCATACTTCTTCCCTGCCGCGCCCCCTCCAGTGCTTAATGGATTTACAAAAAGTCTTCAGTGAATCACAGTAGATTGCTGTGTGAGACTGACCTGTGAGGCCTCGTGGTCCTTTCTCACCCTGGTCACCTAAAACAGACATGGGGCAGAGGCAAGGGGAGGAAGAAGCATCAATCAGGAGTAAGAAAAACAATCTGACCCAGTAAGAGCGACTCCTGGGCTGCAGAACGGTTCCCATTGTACCTGCAAGCCTCTGTCAGCTGAATGCTGGTGAGGACTTGGCATTAATGAAGCCCCCAAAGTACACTAGACCTCTCCCGGGGCAGGGCCTGCCCATAAACTGACCCAGCCTTTGCTGTTGCACCAGCGGGTGCTGTGGGGATGGGGATGTCAGACTAGAGGGGAAAAGCCTCAGTGCTGCATCCTTGCCAGCCCCAGGATCGCCCAACCACCGCAGAGTGATGCTGGTGCTTTGCTTCCCCTCTTTGGGTTTCAGTTTCTCCATCTAAGAACTTGGCCTGGAATCTCAGATCCTTCCCAGCCCCAGGGTCCAGGGGCCACGTCATCTGGGTTCTCCAACCCCAGGGCAAGGGTCATATCTGGGTTCCCAGGAGTCAGCAGACTGTGGTGACATCTGAGCAGTAGAGGGAGCAACATACCTTTGGGTCCCGGTGGTCCCATAAGCCCTTTGTCACCTGAAAAGGAAAAGGACACTTCAGTGTAAGAGCCTGGGTGGGGACGACCAAGAGGCAGCAGAGTCCGAGTCTGAAGACAGGCTCTCCTGCAGGGCTGACTGTCCCTTTCTCTAATCGCCTGTCACCCCACACAGGCTGCGAGTCATCACCAGATCCTGCCTGTCCCCCCAGGCCTCCTTCCTGAGTGAGTGGCGTCTACACAGTGGTAACACCTCCTCCCCACCAGGCCCTCCTCCCAGCTTACCTTTGACACCAGGGAGTCCCACTTCACCTCGGAGCCCTTGGGGACCTATGGAGCCTGTGTGTAGAAGAAACCACACACGTGGGTGAGTGCTCCCAGCTTTGGAAGGGATGGCCGTGCACACAGGCACACGCACACACACATGTGCATGGACACACACACTCACACACACACACTCCCTGGAGTCAGAGTCAAGGGCTGCAGTCCACGGACTCCTCTCCATGTCCCTTCTACATCATCCTGGTCCAGGTACCTTGTCCCTGTGATCACCAGGCCCGGCCACGAGCTCCCCTCCTGGGACCCTGGCCGAGGTGCTGGCCTGCCTTACGGTGTGGGCTGTGGCTCAGGCTCCCAGGACAGCGGGACGAGCTGGCCCACAGGGCATGAGTGGAGGTAGGCACTTCGCTCAGATCAAGGCAGAATGGGAGCTGCCCGCTGCGGAAGCCGCCGGAGGGCTTTGTGCCACAAGTCGGGTCAGAACAGATCTCACGGGACCTGCTGGGTCCTCGACCTCAGCCACAGGCAGACGTGAGCGTCTCCAGGAGGCTCTCTTTATGATTGCTTCTTCTTTCTAAATTTTTTTTTTTTTCTTTTCCTTCCAGGAGTTTCTGTCGTGGCTCACTGGTTAACGAATCCAACTAGGAACCATGAGGTTGTGGGTTCGATCCCTGGCATCGCTAAGTGGGTTAAGGATCCGGCATTGCCGTGAACTGTGGTGTAGGTTGCAGATGCGGCTAGGATCCTACGTTGCTGTGGCTGTGGTGTAGGCCGGTGGCTACAGCTCCAATTGGACCCTAGCCTGGGAACCTCCATATGCCACGAGTGTGGCCCTAGAAAAAGGCAAAAAGACAATAAAAAAAAATTATTTTTTTTCCAATTAACATTCCTCTCTTTGGCCCAGCAATAGGGTCTATTTATAAGAAAAAAGTTACCGACCTGGGGAACCCTGTGGGCCAGGAGAACCGCTGGAACCTGAGGAGGACAACATGACAAGGATTATCAGATGGGTTGGGTACAGGCTGGGGACAGTGACCTCACAGCAAGCGGCAGGCTGAGGCTGTGTGCGCACCAAGACCCCAGTGCAAAGTCCTCCTTAGGGAGGAGGAGGCAGCTGCTGGGATCAAGAGACCTCCTCCCTCCTTCCTGGTCAAACATCTGGGCGGGCGTGGGGTCAGGGAGGAGAGCCGACCACGTGGGAGACCCGTTCGCCTGACTTGTCCAGACACGGTATTCTCAAATACGTGCGCCTGAGCCCCAGCCGGCAAGCAAACTGACTTTGCTGATCCATCCACACACTTAGGGGCCACATATCAGGACCATGGAAGAGAGATGGAAACGGGCCCCAAATCCACAGGGATCCAAAAACACAGCCCCAATTTTGAGGCCCAGGGACTGTTTAATAGAGGGACCCTCCTTACGCCCTTTGCCCCTGCACAGGCCTAAAGCTGTAGGTTAAGGCCATCTGGGATTCCAGTGCCTGGACCTCTAAGATCCATCCTGGATGTGGCAAAAGCGGGTACCACCTGGGGCCTTGGCTTACCTTTGGGGCCCACAGAACCTGGGACACCAGGAGGGCCTGGAACACCCGGTGGACCAGCAGCCCCTGAGGAGAGATGAGCACTTTGAGAGAGCCCCCCAGTTCAATTGCCCGCCCAGCCCAGTGTGGTGTCCTTTAGAGGCTGGGGGTTGGGGGGACGCTTCCCGACCTGCTGCTGGTCTCTGAGCCACTGAGGCCTCTGTGAGGCCAAGAAGCAGCAAAACACCTTCAGTTTCTACCTCCAGAGCCTTTTTTGTCCCATGAAGTCTGACACCAGTAGGTGCCCAATCGATATTTGTGCCTGGTTGAGCAATATTTTTAGGAGAAAGTGAAGCTGCAAATCAGGCTTCATGCTCACCATCTTTTGGCATTGAGAGGATTTCTGGTGTCTAGCGCTTGGTTTCCCCTGGTAAAGGCAGAGCCATGGTTAAGACTCTAACCGTAACACCTTCCCAGCGTCCTCCAGGGCTGGGCTTATGTCTGAAACTTTCCCGCCGCCTCCTTGCCTGCCTCCTTCCAGCCACAAGAGGCTCCAGGGCCTGCACCCACTCTGCCTTCCGACAGGCCCTGCCTCAAGCTCTCCACCTCGGCCCTGACTGCCCCTATTCCCATTCGTCCGATCCTTTCTCCCTGTGACCACCCTTCTCTGTGGACTCTGAGCACTGCAGGGGTCTTAGCCTGAACTCCCAGCCCAGCCCACCCAGACCACTGTCTCCACAGGACCCAGCACAGACCCTGGCTCAAGGCAAGTGCTCAGCTAATGCTAGTGAAGGACGGGGGCGGGGGGGGGGAAGAAGGATATAAGAAGGCAGCAGGGGCTCAGCTACCCCTCGTGCTGAAGGAATCACCTCTTACCTCTGTCTCCTTTCTCTCCAAACCCGGGAGGCCCTGGTTCACCGCGAGGTCCCATGAGGCCTTCTCGCCCTCTCTGGCCCATGGGTCCCTCCATGCCGGGCTCTCCTAAAGACAGGAATGGCCACCTCAGTTAGGGCCTGGTGCCGCTGCTGAGGGCATCACAGGCAGCATCTTGCTGTCAGGGTGCCTGCCTGGGCCTCTCCTTCTGGAGCCAAGGTTCAACACAGAAGCCAGGGAGTTTGGAGATCAAGCGCATCAGGGCCTATTTCCTGCCCCAACCTGCAGATAGCTTCCCAGCTCACTGGGGTAAAAGCTGAATCTTTTCAGGGCCTCCGGGGCCCCTCCCTCTCATGGGCTCCAGCCCCTCCTCCTGCTCCCCCCCCAGGCTTGCCCTGGGGGCCTGTGGAAGCTCCCCCCAGATCTCAGTGGGCCTGGATCCATCCCCTGCAGGTCTTTGTGCAAATGGCACAGTCTCTGCGAGGTCTTCCCTGCCAGCCTTTCAAGCACTTCCAAGGCCCTGCCGGGCTGTCATCCCTTTTCACAAACCGCCTCTTGCCCTCTGTGTTCATCTCTATCCAAAAGTAGGCAGAGGCCCTCTCTTTTGCTCACCGCTACCTCCCCAGCACCTAAACCAGGGCCTGGAAAACAGCAGGCACTTAACCAACATTTACTGAATGAATGAATGAGGGAATAAGTGAACAGAAAAGTGGTTCTTACCCACGCTGCCTTTTTGTCCTTTTGGTCCCTCTGGACCCGGGTGGCCCAAGGGCCCAGGGATACCTGTGGACACACGAGAACAGCTCAGCCCTGCCTTCCTCCCAGGACCTGGGAGCCAGGACCAGGCAGCCCGCAACCCCAGCGGCACCATCGGGGGCTACGTACCCGGAGTCCCAGGGAATCCTCGGTCTCCTGTGGGAACAGAGAGAAAAGTTAGCCAGAGGACATAGGCTGGTCCCCTAAAGGTGCTGCCAGCAGAAACCAAGTAGGATTGTCACATTTACCAAGTAAAACTAGGGGCTGCTCAGTTCAGTTTGAATTACAGATAAACACTGAATGTTTTTAGTATTTGGGACATACTTCTAGCGAAAAATGATTTGTTATTTATCTGTAATTCAGGTCTGACTGGGCACCCTGTATTATGGTCAGTCAGGGTGTGTGGCCTGCCAGCTGGGGCCTTGGGGAAGGGGCCGGGGTGGTCACCCAGGTGGGTGAGTGGGTGGAGGGGGGGATCCTGAAGTTGAGGGCCACCAAGTGGAGGGACCCCAGTTCCTACACTGGGACCTCCTGGGAAGGGGTGGACCTGAGGGGAGAGGGGAGACCCTGTCGTCTCCAACGGTGATTCTCAGAATGGACAGTGCACCCCTGGCCCTCACCTGGGTGGATCCAGACCACAGACGATGGCCCTACCCACACACCTGCTCGGTCAGACGCTCTCGGAGCGGGGCCAAGAACCAGCTGGCAATTCGCATACACACCGAAGCTTGTGAAGCCCACTCAGCTAGAGCAAAGGGCACTTCTGTGGTCGTTAGGATGGGAAAGCTCTTCCTCCCACACACGGGCCTCACTAAATGTCTCCCTAATTGTCAAACCACTTTTCTGAGGACACATATGTCAATTCTCTACAGCAACCGTGTGCCACCCAAGTTATTACGTGACCGTCCCCCCCTCTGCTAACCCGCACTGGGGGGCACCTTTTCCTGTGATTATGTCCCTCCTCCCTGCTAGTCACCCCCCACTTCCCCTGAGGGCAGGTGGTGCTGCGCCTGCTGAATTTGCCCCACAGGAGCTCCGTTCCTGACTGGTGGCTTTTACCACCAGCCTCCTGGGCTAAGACCCGTCAAAGTAGGCTGCTCACCTACTGATTCCTGACCTGGTTCATCAGAATTAACCTGCGGGGAGGGGCTCAGCCCAGAGCATCTGATCCCTGGCAGGGCCCAGGAATCTGTATTTCTCCAGCCCTCCCTGGGGGTGTGCAGTTGCAGGCCCCAGGCTGTCCTTTGGAGCTGGGGAGATGCAGGACTGGGACACAGGCCTCCTCAGGGTCCTTGCTGTGCGAGCCCCTCAGAAGGGGCCAGGGACAGTGCCGCCGCAGAGGTGTAGCCCTGCTCAGTCATGAAGCCCCTCGCTCCGCAGAAGCCTGAGGGTCACAGGATGCTCGGGACTTTGCGGTCCTCTCCCAGCGGAGATGGCCAAGGTGCGTGCAGGGTACCAGGGTACTCAACCTTCACTAATATTTAAGGTTAAAATTTCCACATGTTCTGTTTACCTTTTGGTCCTTGACTTCCCATGTCACCTAAAATCAGAAAGACATAAAAACTGTGAGATGGGGTGAGAGCCCAAGGGCCATTCTCTCCCAGTGTTTTAAGGCCACCTGACGGCACGTAAACAGCATTTCAAGGTGAGCTGGCAGGTGGCGTGGCTTCCTCGGTCTCCGTCTGTGTCCCTTGGACATGTCACTGAGCTTCTCTTAGATGATGCCTTACTTCCCTTCCCCTTCTAAGATACTCTGACTATAAAGCCAATTCTCGCCCTCTCAACAAATTCCATAAAATCTTTCTACTGCTCAGCCTTCAATTTGGAAAAAAGAAAAATTTTCTAATCCCCCCAGAAAACCCAGCTCTAAGTGCAGGAAATGAGCCGGGATGGGTTCCATCCACTGTGATACCTTTAGGGCCAGGGCTTCCTCGGAGGTTTCCTACAAGAGATGATAAAGCCTGAGTTAGCTGCAAATCCGGTCTCTCGCTCTCCCCCCCCCCCTTCACTCTTGTGTGCGCGCGCACGCGCGCACACACGCGCGCGCACACACACACACCCCGAAGGGGATAACCATGGTACGGTGGGAAGAAACCGAGGCTAGGACTAGCAATCAGATTCTAAAGTGCACAGGTTTTGTGATCTTGGGCAATCCTCTCTGGGTCTCAGTTTTCCTAGCCGTAAAATGGGATCGCAGTACTGATCTTCCCTCATTCCCAGGGCTGGCAAGGCAGCTGGATGAAGGGAGCCTGCGAGTGCCCTGAATGGGTACCACTCCACACGCAGGAGCCAGGACTGGGAGCTGCTGGCCCTTTCCTGTGATGCACTCACCGTTTTCCTGTTCTGCCATCAGCTTGCCCCTCACAAACTGCCAGAGGTCCTCCTGACTGAAGCCATCCAGCCCAGATTTCCCCACGTCTGGTCCCAGCCTGGGCGCAACACCCTGCACAGCATCCTGGCTGCTCCTCTCCATCTTATCGTAAAGCAGCAGGCTGCTCCTGACCTTCTCCAACTCGTCCACACGTGCTTTCAGCTTCCTCACCTCCTCCGCTGAAAGAGACACACAGAGGCAGCGTCAGCTGCAGGGACCCCAAACCGGTGCCTTCCAAGCATACACTCACTCCTCCAGGGGAGCCTGAAGTGGGCCCTCTGGAGTTTGTAGCAACTATTTCATGCCATGGGGACATTTTGCTGGAATATTTACATGGAGACAGTCTGTTTTGTCTACCAGCAGGTGAGCTACTCAAAATTGGAATGGGGCCTTGAAGGCTGGCCATCATCTGAGGTGGTAACAGAGCTGGCCCTTACTCTCCCAGGGGGCTGGTGTGGGAGCCAATGTAACATGGGAAGTAAAAAGGCTCTGAAAGGTCTGGCTCGATTATTAAAGGCAACTGAATAGGCTGCCACTGGGATGGGGCTCTAGGCAGAAAAGCAGTAGCTGCCTAGAGTCCCAACTCTGCCACCTAGTGGCTATGGGACCTTAGCCATGTGCCTCCTGGAGCCTCGGTTTCCTCATGTGCAAACAAGGGGGTCTGCACGGATGATCTGGGGCCCCTTGGCCCCTAACACTTGGGACCGATTCCCACCTTTCTCAATGGGCATTGGGGTCACTGTCACTACGTACCCAGAGCAATGAGGCCAAAGAGCAGCCCCAGCAGCAGCAGCCAGGTCAGCAGGAGGCCCAGCAGCCACTTCCACCAGCTGCACCAGGAGCCGCAGGGGCACCAGGCTGGCGCCATCCCCCATGCGCCTTTGCCGCTGCCAATGCCCCCGCTGCCGGCACTGCCAATGCCACCACCACCGCCACCGCCACCACCATGGCGGTGGTCATAGCCATGGATGTCTGTGGAAGAGAGGGCAAGGGTAAGGTGAGTGCCTGTGGTTTGTGCTATCTTCCTTCCAAAATTTCTAACTTTGGGTGACTTCCTGCATGCCTAAGTCAGTGTGAGCATGGCTTTCTGGTTCCTGTGTGGCTCCCGGAATGCACACAGGGCTGTGGCTGGTAAAGGGCAGGAGTCTGGGGATCTTGGGCTGTGTGACCCTGAGAAGATCACTTAACCTCTCTGTTTGCTTTTTTTTTTTTCAATGGTAAAGTTTTTTTTTTTTTCAAAAAAATATTGTTGAAGTGTCGTTGACTTAACAATGTTTCAGCTGTGCAGCAAAGTGAATCAGTTATACATATGCCTATATTCATTCCTTTTCAGATTCTTTTCCATATAGGTCCCTACAGAGTATTGAGCAGATTTTCTTGCACTATATAATAGGTCCCTGTTTCTCATCCATTTCACCCACAGGAGTCTGTATATGTCAATACCAACCTCCCAATCGATTTCATTTTTATAAAAGATGGGGTTCAAAGTTGACCTTATTCAGGAGATGTTGAATGAGATGAGATAAGACATGTAGAGTAATCAGCAGAGGATAGCACCAGGCTTAAAATTCTTGATTATGACTGTGGATCTGCCACAACCTCTTGCATTTTATTAGTCCAGACCCGAATAGTTCCCATCTCCACATCTCAGTTGACATGGCTCTTTCTTTGTCGTTCCCCACAGTGCCTAGAATTACACTTAGCACCTACGGGGTGGTCAGGAAGCTTTTCTTTTTTTTAATATATAAGTATATTTTTTTTGCATCTAAAATGGGCTGATACCCCTTGATCTGCTTCTCTTGCAAGACCACGGGAGCAAATTAGGAAGACGTGTGCCCTGGTGATGTGTGTGGTCTTAGTGCCACCTTGAAGCCCGTGCGGGCAGCCGATGGGGAGTGGTCTGTAAGACACAACAGTAGCCCTGCTGTATTGCTCCTACCATGGTGGCAGCCCTGGACCTAGGGGCAGGCAGTGGGTACCCGACAGGGGCAGTGCGGCCTGTGAGCTTAGCTCCTTCCGTAGCCCTGCCCTGGCCCCCAGGCGGGCCCTCCCTGCACCCCCCCACCCCCGCACCATTTGAAGAAGACCTTCAGGTAAAGTCTGCCGCATTAGGTCCATGTCCACTGGCTCTAGGCCAGGGGACTGCTATCAGTTCCATTCACCATAACCAGTCCCTTTGGCCCCCGTCACTGCAGGACCTGCAGTTCTCACCCACCTGCAGAGGTGGCCTTGCCCTTTGTGGACATGGTCTTCACGTCTCCTGAAAGACAAATACCAAGAACACAGGTCTTGACTGAGTTTTTAAACTCTAGGAGCTCAGAGGACAGCCCGAGCATGGATTTGGGGCCCTGCGGAACAGCCCACAGTACTGTCCATTAACTCAGTCCTCATGGATCTCACATTTGCAGTAATGACATTGATGAAGACACGGCTTGACAAACAATTCACAGTGGGAGAGAGCCCAGTGTCATAACCTTCTCGTGACCTTAAACTTCTACAGCCCAGGATATTTTTGGAGAACCACTAGGGGAGGCCATGGTGTTCAAGCAGTAATCGCGCTTGTGAGAAATGACTCGATTTCTTGGTGAAGTGACTTTGAATACAGGCCCTAAACTGGGGTGGAGGGAACAGAAAGGCAGAGGTGGGCTTGGAGGAGGGATCCTAAGTCCAGGGTGCTGCTTGACCACTGAGGTTGTGGGCATGTGTGGTTTTCTGAGGAAACTGTTTACAGCTTTCATCAGATTCTGAAAAGGGTGCTTTGGCTCCACGGCTCCACTTCCAACCCTAAAATCTAGGAACTGCTAACTTAGAAGACCTAGTATCAGGCTTTGAGAGAGGATTAGAACTGATTTCATTTGCATTTTAAAAAGATGTTCTGTGATGTTTCCTTTACTGACTTCCTTGAAGTCAGTGATTTGGAGAGATTCATAGGACCCAGAGCAGGGAAGAAATATGATTTTCCAGGACAGGATCCAGCTTTTTGGGAAGGAAAAGAAAGAAAGAAAGAAAAGAAAAAGATAAAGCTAGCAAGTGCTTTGCAAAGCTTTTATTCTATTAGTTCTGAAAATTATGGGAGGACAGGTAAGGTGAGAAAAATTACCATTGTGGGCTTTATTATTATTCTTATTATTATTTTGTCTTTTTGACTTATCTAGGGCCGCACCCGCGGCATATTGAGGTTCCCAGGCTAGTGGTCTAACAGGAGCTGTAGCTGCCGGCCTTCGCCACAGCCACAGCAACGCGGGATCCGAGCCGCATCTGCAACCTACACCACAGCTCACGGCAACGCCGGATCCTTAACCCACTGAGCAAGGCCAGGGATTGAACCCGCAACCTCATAGCTCTTAGTCAGATTCGTTAACCACTGAGCCATGAAGGGAACTCCGACCATTGTGGACTTTAGATGTGCTGTGGGAAGTCCCTGCTTCCATAACAAACAACACGAATCAACGAGGGAGCTTATTAAAATGCAGCCTCTGACAGAGCAGGTCTGGGCGAGGGTCCAGGACTCTGCATTCCTAACATGCTGCCAGCTCTTACAGATGCTGCTGGACCAGGGCCACACTTAGAGTAGTGAGGTCTTGGAAGACAAATAATGACAGACAGACTGGCCAAAGTCAAAGTGGACAGTGATCAGATTTGCACTTACCATTAGCTTCTGCTATTAGGTAGGTGTCAGCGGTGTATGCAGCTTGTTTTTCCTTTTTCAGGGTATCCTCTGAAAAAGAAGCTGTGCACACAACCCGTGATAATCCCAGATATTCTCTCCCCACTACTCCACCCTTGCCCCATATCCTCTCCTGCTTGCGGAGGTGGAGGTTAGCCTGATGGGAAGAAAGTTCTGCTTTTTGGGGGTTAATTCCCCAGTTCGGGCCTATGGGTAGGAGACCAGCTCTTGCTGAAAGACCCCTCTGAGAGCTCTTTGCTGGAATTTTCCTGGGCTTGTCAGCATTCAAGGCAGATGCTGGGATACCCTATTCAGCAGGCATTTTTCGTTTGAATGGGATGACTGTGGTTTCATCATTCAAACATCTCAAACCACCTTGCTAGGGCATCTGCCTATACTGCTCGTCTTTCTTCCAAAACCCGAGTACCATGGGCTCCCACGTACTTGCAGTGACGCTGGCAGGGGAGGCAGTAAAGACCTTCCCACTGTCTTTGGTCATGATCAGCAGCTCCATCTCCTTCTTGGCTGGCACGTTGTCTTTCTCCAGGATCAGGAATTTACAGTCCTTGTGCAAGAGGTCATCGTTCTGGACACTTGTGGTGCTGGCTGTAGAGGAGAGAAGTGGGTGAGGAGGAAGGAAAATGTGGCAGGAGAAAGAGAGGGAAGAAATGACCAGAAGAGGGAGGAGAGGAAGAGATGGAAGGCAGAGGAAAAGAAAGGGGTGTGTGGGTGTGTCTGAGGGTCTCTTCTTGCTGACAGCAGTTACCAAAAAGTATCTTGGGGACCAGGGACACCCTCCCTTGCCTGGCTGGGCTTGCCCATCAGGTGGTTGGGTCAGTGTCAGCAGCGCTGGGCGCTGGCCTGGGGGGCTGCCTCCCAGCTGGATGTTATAGGATCTTCCATGAATGGGCAAAGTCACCATTCAGTCAGGCTCTTCTGTAACTGGGTGGGCTCATTTCTAACTGTAGGACTTAAGTGTTAGCATCCTGGGGGGACTTTTCCTGACCGCCACTCCATCTAACACATACACACACCTGTCTCTCTACCTCTTCACTATGTCTTCAAATATGTGTCATTTTCTGTAATTATTCTTGTCCACTTATTTCTTTTTAAAGTTTTTTTTTTTTTTTTTTGTCTTTTAGGGCTGCACCGGTGGTGCATGGAGGTTCCCAGGCTTGGAGCTGAATCAGAGCTATAGCCACCGGCCTACACCAGAGCCACAGCAACGCCAGATCCTTAACCCACCGAGCAAGGCATCGTCCCGCATCCTCATGGATGTTAGTCCAGTTTGTTAACCGCTGAACCACGACGGGAACTCCTCCACTTGTTTGTTATCCACATTTTTGACTGGAACTGTCAGCCTTGTGAGGGCAGGAATCTAGCCTGCCTTGTCTATTTTATACTCCAGGCACTCAAAACACTGTCTTATACAAAGCCTATTGGGGCACTGTCTTATACAAATACCTATTCGGTAAACAGTTTTTGAATGAACTGTTAAATGGAGGGAAACACCAGGAATGGAAGAAACTACCATATGTCATGAACCTAAGTTGATAAAGATTCTACAGAAAGTAGGGAGGGTGTGGCAGCCTCTGGGTGGAGGGGTGGTTCCCAGGCCTTTGTGAAGGGTAACCTGTGACCAAACCATGGGCTTCCAGCAAGGGCAGGGGCTGGGCTGTGAGTGCCTGACCCTGGGCAGGCATGGAGGGTGGTGCTTCCAAGTGAAGGGCACACCTGTCTCTGCTGATTCCTGGAAACAACTGACAGGCCTTGAGGTGAGTCCCATTTGCAGACCTCAGACCACCAATGGGTTATGTCTCCTCCTGCCATGTGTCACTAAGAAGCAATTTTTCCTGTGTGCCAGCCTGCCCCCAGCAGCTGGGGACAGCACTCACCCGCAGAGGTAGACACTCCGGTGCTCACAACGGCAGGGCTCTGGGGCATGTTTTTCTTCACACCATACGCTGCAGGAGAGGAACCAATGAATGATCAGGGCCAGTGTGGGTCGGGGCAGCTTCATGCTGCTAAGAAGTAGTCTGACTAGCCCTGGCAGTCAGGCAATCTCCTCAGGTGAGAAGAAGATAATAAGGAATAATAATGAACAATGGGATCAACTCTCTCCAGCCACGGGGGCAGCAGTAAGTTTAGCTGAAACTTTCTTTGGTACAACCGTCATCCTTGTTGGACCATTCCAAAGGCCACTTCCTCCACGCAGTCTTCCTAGGCCCTCCCACGTCTCCTTCCTTTCTGAACTCCTACAGTGCTAACGCCTGCTCTGCATGGCCTGATTCATGCTCTTATAGGATCCCCCAGATGTTTCACGTGTATTACACTTTCTGCTCCAACTAAACAGGAAGCAAATTCAGGGCAAAGTCTGAGGATCACACCTCTTCTGTCCCCCTCCCCCAGGTTTGCACAGAGGGTGCACCATAAAGCCAGCCAGATGATTGATTTGCAGTGACAGTGGGCTGTCACGGACAGCAGTGAGACATGGGGATAACCAGGTGATGCCCCCTAGCAAGTCTCCCTGCAGTTTCACTCATGTCTGAGCCAGCAAATGACTGAGGTTGGTACCTCTGTGTTAGGGTGTGGAGGGTTGTTTCTTTGGTGGGAAAAATCAACTGATTTTTAGGGACATTTTGGTGCTTCTAATTCTATCGTTGAACAGGGGTATTGTGAGTTATAGCTGCAAAGAGCTGTAACTTCCCAGCCCGAGGCTCCAAACCCGAGTTTCAGACCTGTGGACATGGTGGCTGTGCCGTGGGAGAGGGCGGACGAGCTGGGGGCCAGATTGTTCTGCATGCCAAACACTGTGAGAAGAAAGAGGACAGGTGAGTGCAGGTGCATAGATGAGGCCCCTCGGTAAAGTCAGCATCCCTGAACCACCCTCATTACAAAGGACTTTGCATATGACAGAGATTCCCAGATGTTCTTAGTTCCCATCCTCTAAGTGACACACTAACTTTTTTAACTTTTTTAATACCCCACTTCCCTAGCCCAGGACAAAATTTCTAAGTTCCATTTAGTGAGTAGCTAAGGTCACAGAACTTAATAGTGGTAATTAGCAGTACTCCTGGAAACCTTTAGATATCCCAGGGTTCCCTCCCCTGCAGGATCCTGGGGTGCCTTGGTGCACAGCGTGGGAAATAAGAATACAGACACAGCAGGAGCCAAGAGGCACTGACAGGGCAGGACCCTAGTCTCCATACTGACCTTACCTTCTCCTGACTCAAACACATAAAACTCCTCTCCCCCCCATGATGATTTCGAAGGCTGGTTATTTGCTGGTTTGTAAAAACATGCAGAAGCGCACTCCTCCCTAGTTAACAGCTTCTCTTATTCTATCCTATCTAGTGTTTGGGACACCAGGTCATGGATCTAGTACCAGCCCACCCTCCTCTGTCAGTACTTTGCAAAGTTGAAAAGCAAAGGCAGGAGGATCACAGCTTGAACCTGGTGTCTTCTGGGTTTGTGGGACTCTAGTCAACCGGAGGTGTGAAAAGCAGAAGCAGATATACCAGCCAAAGAAATAAAGAAGGTATAATAATATTAACAATAATATTAGTCAGGCTATCACAGCGAGAAGGCAGATTCATTTAACAAAGGATGTGGGCTGGTAACTCATTTACAGAGAGGCTACTATGATGTATGTGGGAATTGAGTGAATAAATACTTCTTCAAAATGATATCTTTGCTTTATTTGAGCCTCCAAGTAATTATGATAAATATTAAAAAAAAACCTGAAGTTAAGACCTTTCTAAGTTAACAATGCTTTCTACCTAAAAATATCCTTAGCTATGCCTCACTTAGCCCCTTTACTTCCATCTCTCGACCTCTTCCGTTACATAAAGGGGCCAGTGCAGAAACAAGCACTTAAGTGTGGTCTCAGGCACCCCTCCCCGTAGCCCTTTCCCCTGGGGGATCCAGCCGTGTCTAGGATGGAGAGCAGGCTCTGTGCCTTCTAATGCAGCTCCTTGGCGGCCGCTTCTACATGGCCATGTGTATGGAGGAGGTCCACGAGGATGGACAGCTCATCCATTCAGGAAGGGCATCTTCCGTGGAAGCCATTCCATTTCCTTATTTTTTCCAGGCTGGTGAGCACTGACCTGAGGAGCTGGTGCTGATTCCCGGGTGCAGAGTAGGGGAACAGGACGCCATGTTATTCGGAACTCCAAAGACTGCAGGGGAGGCAGAAGGCTGGTGAGAGGGAGTCCACACAAAACGGGGGCAAAGAAGCACCAGAAGAGATGCCAAGGGGAAAACCTGGGCTCTTGCCTTGCAGCACAGAACCACACATTCGTCTGTGAGTCCTAGTTAGGGGGCAGTTATAGGTTGCTCAGGCCTTGAGTGGACATCCCCTGGCCAAGCCCCTCCTGTTAGTGACTGTTTTACAGAGAAGGCACTTGAAGCCAAGAGAAGTTAAACAACTTAAGTTGTTTAGTTACTTAAGAAGTCACATAGTTAATCCACATGGAGTGAAACTAGGTTCCTTATATCTGTTTTCATGTTCTTTCCCATTACATTTTTTTTTTTTTTTGGATGCATTGTACCACATAGTCCTTTCTATAGGGGACCCACCAGAGGAAATGCCATAGGAGTTCCAGTGGAAAAATCTTGGGATGCTTGGCTACAGAAAGTCCCTCTAGAAAGCCTTGGGGATGGCAAATGCAGGAGGGGTCATTCGGCTCCAGGGTCAGGTGTGGAGGGTTCAGGGGTGGGAAGGGATGTGCATGCATACCACATACCTGATCCTGCAGAATAGGCGTTGGTGTTGAGGAGGGATGAGCTCTGGGTTGTCATGTTGTTGTGATAGGTGCCCATGGAGGACCCTGCCGGCAACGTGGAAGACCACACGTGGGAGGGAAGGTTGGCATCCAGGATGGTGGTGTCATAAGTGCCAGACACTGGAAACAGACACACCTTATGAGACAGATCCACTCTCTGTGCCAGGGGAACCCAGTGGGCTCGGTTTGCCAGGACTTTCCTGGTTTTAGTCCTGAAGGTCCTGTGACCCGGGAACTCCCCGAGTTTGGTCATCCCACTCCTATCTGAAGTCTTGGAGCTGGTGAAAATTTATCTCTTGACTTAGAAATTCTTGATGGCCCATGGTGAAATCTGAAGTTGTAGATTTTGCTCCAGGGTCCACCTATTTCTCCTTCTAAGCCCCACTCTCCACCCTCCTGGTGGGATGTCCCCAACAACCCTCTCTCTCATCACCATCAGAGATGCTGTGGAGCAGTGACTCCTTTACCGTATGATTCCAGGCAGGTGGCAGCACAGGTAGGGAAGCCCTCAGTTCTGAGGCCACCACATTCATGGGTGACACTCCTTTCCAGTTAAACCCTCCTTAAACCTTCCTGTGTGTCAACCAGACTTAAGGGTGCTTTGGGTGCTTCTTCAAATCTGAAGCCAATTCTGCCCTTTCACTATACGAGAGGGAGTTGGCCGTGTTGGTCACAAAGTACCCTGAGGTTTTGATTTTATATTGAAAAATGAAAGATCGCAATCTCAAAGATTTTTTTTTTTTTCAGTTGTAAATGAGAAGAAAACTTCACAGCAGAACTGGATTTTTTCTTTATCTCCCCCTGAGGGTATGCTTATTCATCTTTCTGTTTCCCACAGAACCCACCTTGTACTTGGCAGCCGTTGTGATATGCAAACTCTGAGCTGCGCTCACCCTGTTTGACTCCCCTAGGGGCCCTTACCTCCACGTGGGTAGTGGCTGTGTCTATCTCACCCATTGCCTTTCCCCAGTGCCTGGCGCCTGGCATAGAGGAGGATTACAACTAACCTTCATCAGGTGAATGCATGAAAGAACACACTGCAACTTTCTCCAATATTCTGCACTGGGGGACCTGGCCAATACAGTCCCAGGACATGTCAAGAATCTCCAGGGATAGGATCTCTGAGATCGAGAGCCAGATCGCAGCTGGCACATGGGATGGTTACCCAGCGGGGGTGGAAGAGCACAGCCCACACTTTCACACTGCAGGAAGAGCAAATGCACAGTACTTTACCGAAGTCGCTGCTGCGGCCTGAAAGGCCTGCCTGGGCACCTTGCAGCCTTGTTTTCCTTCCACAGCAGCCTGCAGCTGGTGGGGGTGGGGGTGGGGCTCACCTGACTGGGAGCTCGCTGTCACCACTTTGGTCTCCACGGTGCCTTTCTTGGGGATGGGGAGTGTGTTAGAGGAATTCCGTGTGGGGCTCACGCTCGCTGATCGGCTCCCCTTGAGCAAACGCTTAACATCATCCAATTCTGTCCCTGTAAAAGCGTCACAAGATTTTTCATTAGGCCCCGGACTCCTTCCTGAGCTCAAAGACAGTAGAACTGTCACGGCATTCTGGATACGAGGAGGACGAGGCAGCCACTTCACCCGCCGGGACATTTTTGGTTAGCCTTACAATTTTTGCATTTTGTCCATTTATAGCACTTATCAACCTGGCACTTTGTAATACTAATGGCCTCATAAATACAGTGACTCTGCAAGGAGGGCAAATTCCTCAGTAGATATTTCCTAATTAGGCCTCATCAGACACCCCAGGGAAGATTCTGCAGCCAGAAGACGCTATCACCCAGGATCCAGGGAGTATTTACACCCAGGACAGCTTGAAAACCAGACCTCTTGAATCAGATGGTTAAACGGTGGTTTATTCTGTGCACAGGACACTTCAGATTCAGGTCCCTGACCTTGTATGTTCTGGAGGGTCAAAAGGAATTTGTGACTCATAACTCTTAAATGTTATGCTGCTTTCCTGAGAGTTGATTTCAAGATCCTCTGGCTGATATCCTTGGGAGCAGAGTGTTTCAGTGAAATAAACACCCTGTGCCTCCCAGAGAGGAGAGGAGAAGAGAGGAGAGGAGAGGAGAGGAGAAGAGGAGAAGAGAGAGGCATCGTGCAAGGGCAACGCGTCAGAGGAGACAGAGTCACAGACACCAGGTGCTGGAGGACTGCCCAGGCACTCCCTCCCCCGAGAGCTCCATCCTTTGGGCTCAGCCCCCTCAAGCCTGGAAGGACTCAAGTGAGACAGCGTGTCAGGCCTGGAGTCGGATCCCATGGCCTGGGCTCTGAGCTCTTCCAATAAGTCCCAGTGTCTGATTCCTGAGCCGCCCAACCCAGCTCTTTCTCCTCCTAGTCTTTGTACTTGGCTCCTGCCCATTTGGGCTCATTTCAAAATGGTGAACAATAGAACACAGTCAACTACAGAGACTGGGGATTTCCTGTTGTGGCTCAGTGGTAATGAACCCAAATAGTATCCACGAGACGTGGGTTCGATCCCTGGCCTTGCTCAGTGGCTTAAGGATCCGGTGTTGCTGTGAGCTGTGGTGTAGGTTACAGATGAGGCTTGGATCCTGCATTGCTGTGGCTGTGGTGTAGGCCAGCAGCTGTAGCCCGATTTGACTCCTAGCCTGGGAACTTCCATATGCCTCGGGTGCAGCTCTAAAAAGACAAACAAACAAACAAACAAACAAACAAAACAAAAGCAAAACAGGACTGGGAACCCCTGACATCTGAGATAAAGTTGGAACTCTCTGACCCTTCTCTACTCCTAACCACCCCACTGAGTCCCTTCCTGCCCCTTCTCCTTCAGCCACACCAAAGGTTCCTCCTGTGTCTCTGCCGGCTCATAACACTGAGCCTGTTTGATCCACCCTCCAGCCTCCTTCAAGCGACTACTCCCAGAAGGCTTCTCTGCCCCCTCCTTCATTTCCCTGAGCTGTCATGTTTGGGAGGTTTACTGTTTCCTCTTAGCCCAGGAACTGCTAAACAGCAGGGAGCATGACTCAGCTCCTCAATCCCACCCCCTGCACCCAGCCCAGAGTCCCCGTCACAGAAGGCCTTAGACAGGTCACCTATGATTGAGTGACCACACACACACATGCACACGCACACGTGCACACACACACACAGCAGCAGCCCTGGATCCCTCCTAAGACAGGGGCACTTACATCGGGTGGATGGGGATGCACTCTGCAGTCGGACTCGGATCTCACTCTCTGCACAGGGGAAGAGACGGAGAGGCTGTGAATGGAGGAGCTCGGCTCACTGCCCAACACTGAGCTCTGAGGTAGATTAATCTTTGGGCTCCTCTGAGATCTCTGGGTCCTGGGAACAGAAGAGCTAGGTGTGCCCAGAATGAGTGCTGCTTAGAAAGAGGTATCCTGCCGACCACAGCTGCCCATGCACACCTCCCCCTCAGCAAGTAGAAACCTGAGGCTGAGCCCAGAGGCTCCAACAGGACAGGCGAGGACCAACCCCTTTCCCAGAGCCCTGTCTCAGTCTCCAGAACCAAGCTGCTCTCCTGCCTCCAGGATTTCTCAGGCAAGAGCAAGAGAATTTTAAAGGCTTTAGTGTTTACTTAGCCACTGTGGCCTCTTCAGCACAGAAAGTGGGTGGCTTAACATTATTAGCTTCAGGTGGAGCATGGGTATCTGTCAAGTATCAGCCTAAAGTTGGAGGTGGTTGGTGTATGTCTAACTCTTGAGTTACTGATGCAACAAGACCCGTGGGAAACTTAGAGGGGTCGGGGAGAACTCCCAGGGCCCCTGAAAGATTCTGCCGTCAGCACAGCCCTGACATGTGCTTGCCACCCTCGCCAGATACATCAAGGGCAGCTTTCTCCAGGACCACGTTCCTTCCTAGGGTCTTATCTACAGGCAGTAGTGGAGAGTGCAAATCTCTTACAGAACCCTAGTACCCTGAAACAACTTGGAAAAAAGAGGGGCTTGTGCTTATATTTGCTGCATAAAGGTAATCACAGCAAATCTTGTTAAAGTCACCCAGGAGACCAGAAATGAAACCAGATCAGATGCCAGCCCCTTCACAATCCTCAGCAGAGTGAACCACTCCACATGCTTGCTAGGATCGTCGTCAAAGTCTACCCTTCCCACCCTGATGGAGCCAGCGGAAGATCCTCAGATGCTACAAGCATCTTGAGGGCAGAAACCAGACCTTACCATTCTTTGTGCTTCCCATGTCCTGGCTCATGGCTGGACACATTAGATGCTCAGAAAACACTAGTTGAATGAAGTGAACTGAACCCAGTGACAGAGCTTACCTCGCGTTTGGCTCCTTCCTCTGGTTGAAGAAGATGCTGAGAAACAAAAGTAATATTAGACATACACCAGAGGTGGCATGCTAAGTATCTGTGACATGGGGTCAGATCTATTTGGGTGGGGGAAGGAGGCTGTTTTCATAATGTGTTTATATCCAGGTAGAAGGATGGTGGATGCTTAATAAATGATGCCCGCATAGCCAAAGGGCAGAGAACATTTTGTAAGCCCCATTGCATTTAGGGTTTTGAGTTAGCATATGAATATTAGGTTGGCTCCCTTAGAGTGTTAGGTTAACTAAAGTAACCACCTAGGAGCACATCTACTTGGACTAGCTGACCACACTGATCAAATATATCCAAGAACTGCGAGGTCTTTCCTTTAGTTTTTTGTTAGAGACTGCCTTGGTTTTCTCACTGTAAGCAAAGAAATACATAAAATTATAACCATTGCATAATCTATGATTATATAAATTCATATGCACAGTGACAATCCAAGAACATGGACTAAAGGGTCATGTGAAGATACAGGCTAGGGTTTTACTTGGCATAAAACACACCCCTTTGAGGCTGCTGTGGTTGAAGTGCTTGGATGTTTGGCATTTGCGTGTTCTAAACCCTCCTCCCCTTTGCTGGGAGGTCTCTGTGCACCCTGTGGAAGGAGAAACCTTATGATTGCTGCTTGGTCTTAGGACTCATCTCTCCAGGCCTGAGCCCTATACGAGCAGCATGCCATTTCATGAGCAAAGACTTATGACAGCAAGCTCATGTAACTGACCCTCCCCTTAAGATGCTTCAGGATAAAGAGCAAAGGAAGAGGTCAGCGAAGGTCAAACTTCTTGAGAGGAATCCACTTAGTTCATGTTGTTAAGTCATGATGTTCCCCGTTCATCCCTACCAGGCGTGTTTGACCATTTCTTCAGAAAATAAGGGTAGGACATACCGAATTCCTTCCGAGGGTATTCTGGGGAAGAGTTGCCGCTGGAGCTCCCTGGAAAGAGGACAAAACATTTAGTACAAATGGCCATTTAAGTCCAAATGGCTTCTGAGAGTGGGTCCTTTCTGAACTTCCACAGCCTGGGTGTTCAACACCAGATTTAAACATGACGGGCCGAACGGATACGCTTGTGGCCCTGCCTTGTGGTACTGCTCTGCTTCAGTGGGGCAAGGAGTTTGAGCCAAGGACTGCAGGAGGTTTTCATTTCCTTTTTGTTCTCACTTCCTCAGCTGCATTTGCCCTACACCGTGCTGGTGACCTGTCTCTGATCAAACAAATGTGCCGCCAGCTCCAGGGGTTTTTGACCCCATGCAGCTCGTCCCACGTGTGGACCTTGTTAAATGAAGAGACCAGCCCAGGGCAGAGCAGCAGGAAGAACTACGGTGACACAATCCACCTTGCCTGGATTTGGGGCTCTCCCTAACCCTGGAGCCCTGGGTCAAACTCATTTCCTGGGGTACCTATCCCTTAATCCTGCTACTGCATCACTGGTACCCATCTCCAATCACTATCAAGCCCATTTGCCGCCTGGCTTGTTTCTTTTCCAGTAAAACTGCTTCTGCAGATCACCAGGAACTCCAGTAACCACAGGAGAAAAACCCAGATACCTTCCTCTCACTGCCTCCTCCTTCCTGACCATGAGCTCCCTCTGTCTTTTTTTTTGGCTGTGCTCAAGGCATATCATATGGGAATTCCCTGGGCCAGGGACCGAACCCAAGCCACAGCAGTGATAACACCAAGTTCTTATCCACTAGGCCACCTGGGAAATCCAAGAGCATAGTTTTCTCTTAAAGTCTGTGGAATCAGTACCTTCATATGTTCCATGGCGGGTGACATGGGTTTTCCTCTCAAAGGTTGAGCCTGGCGAGTTGGGCAGCGTGGAGGCAGGTGAATGGGCCCTCCTGTAACTGGAGGTGGAGGCATTGCCTCGGATGCTTCCACCTAGGAGTGGGGAAAGGCGTAAACCCTCAGAGTACTTCACAGATTGACATACGGTTGTGCCAAGGCCATGCAGGCTGCTCCTAGCAAGAGAGGACCCTGTGGAGGGTGGTCACAGGGCTCCAGGAGAGCACGACCGAAAGGGTCCACTTCAGGCTTCCCTCGGATGCTCAGAAATGGAGGTGGGATTATTGCTACTGCCCTTCCCCCACTGATGGGAAGGCAGGGAGGTCCTCCATGTCCATGGCCAAAGTGCATGGAATGGAGAGACAGGATATTTCTCATGTAATCGTAGAGCACTGCCGGCTGTACTAGAATACAACCCCACATGGAAGTGCTCCTGGACAGGACAGGGCAGGCCCTCTCTTGGCCAGCCCTGCTGTTTGCATGTTTGGTCTTCTCTTTAGTGTCACTCCAAGATTTTTTTAAATGGCTTCACAGGTAATGTGTGTATGTGTGTGTGTGTGTGTGTGTGTGTGTGTGTGTGTTTTCCCTGCTTTGTTTTGCTTTGTTTCGGTTTAACAGCCTACCACGAAGGAGTTTTTTTCTGGAAACAGCTGGGCCTGTGTTGGATACTCGCCCAGTGGAAACCCAGCGTGGGATCTTATGTCACCAGATTTTCTTAGCACAGTAATACAATCGTTAAATTTCTTTTGTTGTTGTTAATTCAAACTGTAAACCCTCAGACGTGCACACCATTTCCTAAGAGAGATGGCTTAAAGAGAGTAATTCAGTGGGAAAAGAGTCATCTTCCCAGGACGGCTTCTTAATTAATTATTGTTATTTACATTGGGGACATAATGATGACTGATCCCATTTTAAGAAGGTGTCGAATGCGGATAATTCGAAAGTTGCAACTTTGCTGATATGTATGTTCTTTCCACAGCTCTTTGGGAGCATCGAGAATGGGTGACAAAAGGTGGTAATGGTCCCTCTCTGACTAGGACTCTCTCTCCCTGTCCGTCTGCCCTTCACCCAGCCCCTCTCCCCCAAAGGGCACTTACTGGAGTTTATGTAGCTGCTGCTGCCATGCGTTAGGCTCTGTTTCTCCAGCCGGCTCCCTCCACCAAGAGAACCTGTTTTAGCATAGCCATTGCTGGTCCCCCCTTCTGCAGAAACAAGGAGCAAGTGACAATTCACAGACGGAATCAGTGCAGAGGGTTTCCTCCTCTCTCCCCGCCCCTCAGAAGCCACCCCTGGCTTCTCACTCATGACCCTCTTGGTCTGGGGCCCCTTCCCACCTGTGCTGTGTGGTGCAAGCTTCTCATCTTGTTTAGGACAGAAATGTCAAGAGCAATATCCTACCTGATTTAAATTTCTTTTCTTGAGTAGAGCATAGCAATGTTGCTGATTAGGGAAATTTAAATCTTAGAAAAGTCAGTGAGCGGTAAAAAGCTCCTTGAGGCCAGGGCCTGGGTTGGGCTTGCATTTTTCCAACACCTGGTCAGTGCCCTGGTCACGGCAGCCCCTGGAAGTCGGAGGGCCAGGTGACAGCTTTGTGTTCCACCTGGTGGCTCATCATTCTCCAACCTCACGTTGGAGGGTGGGTCTCCCCACGCCCCTCAGCCAGGCTTCTTAGGGGGTGCAGGGTCAGTTCAAGGGCTCAGGTCTCTATTACAGAATCCACTAATCCTAAGGTTCCCACTTCACCCCAGAAAAAAGTGGCTTCAAACAGAAGCCTGACTGTGATTCCCTCCTCCCACCTCATGACCAGGCTGGATAAAATCTCTGATATTTCAGTATCCAGGTCAGGCAAATCTATAGAAACAGAAGGTAGGTAGATTTGTGGTTTTCAGGGGCCGGGGAGAAGAGAAGGAGCGTGACTGCTAATGACCACAGAGGTTTTTTTTTTTTCTTTTTGAGTGACAGAAATGTTCTAAAATTAAATTGTTGCAAAGGGATTGCACAACTCTGTAAATACACTAACAGTCATTGAATTATCCACTTCAAACTGGTGGATTTTGTGGTATATAAGTTAATGGCAATATAGTTGCTAAAAAATAAACTGCAGATATTTTGGACTTGCCCAACTGGAAAGTGAGTGCCATGAAAAAGGTTACATGTGGAGCCCCTCCCACAGGTCTTACTGAGAAGAAAGCTCTCTAGATTGTCACTTACTTGGTGGTAAGGACGTAAGTCTTGTAGTTACTGTTTCCGTGATAACTAGGAAAAGACAAAGAAAAGATAAGCTTTTCTGTAATGTACTTTGGCAAGGACTCATATCTGTCGTAGGCTTAGCACATTTAATTAAGCTCAACATAGATTTTTATATATTTTGGCTTTTACATGTGTGATCTGACCCACTGCGTAAGCAAATAGGTGCAATAATAATGGGGCTTAATATGCCTGGAAAGTAAGTGCATATCCCTTTGGAAGTAAAAGGAGTTACCCAATGCTTTGGAAAAATGAGTTGTCTTGCATTAACATCTTTCAAGCAACATTTAGATTGAGTCCAGGCCTGGGTTTGCGTTTGAAGGAGGACCAGGTCCTCAGTTTACTCTCTTTCTCTGCCCTGTCCCTTCTAAGCCTTCACCTGGTCCAGTTGGGAATGGTACATCATCCTGGCTGATTTCACTGGGATGTGGATAATTACCCTGAAATTTTTTAATGAATTTGAGGTTGTCTCAAGGACATCATAATTCATTCTAAAATCTTCAGGGCCATCCCGAATGTGAGGAGGAGGTGGAGGAAGGAAGGGGGTTGGTAAGTCAGGTTTGGTGCTTGGTGAAATCATGGATAGATGAACATCCAAGACAGACTTGAAGAACTTGTCCTTTTGCTGCCCAACCCCCACGCCACCCCTGAAATTGAAAAGGCTCCAAGTGATGGTTAGTCTATGGAGGTCATAAAAGTATCTGGCATTTTTAAAAAAAACACCAGTTAGAAGAAAGACCTCTTGCCTTCCTGCATCATTCTCTCCCCTACAGCAGCATGGGGAGGTGGGTAGAACCCCAAAACCATAACTGGGCCAATTTGGTGCTCTGTGACCATCACCAGTGCTTTCTTCTGGGTCAGACATCAAGGAACACCTATCTAGCCGAGGTCACAGGTCTCTCAAAGCACATATCTCCTGCCCACGTGTGTGCACATGCCCAAGTATATGTGTATGCGTGGTGTGCATACAGGTCTGGTGGCTGAAAGGAGAAAAGGATGGAATAAGATGATGTGGCATCACTTTGTTCCAGTTTAAGCTGTGCTAGCTCCATCTCACACTGGTCTTACTGCCCCTGCCTCTCACCCTTTCCTTCTTCACCCTGCATTTTCCTGTTTTTTGGTTGTCCTGTTAGAACATGGGGTTATGAATGTAGCAGAGGCAGCGTTCCACGCATAAAAGGAAATGGGTTTTCAGATTGGAATGGTAGCTTGATGTGAATAATAGTCCTTGAGCTTTCGCTAAACCTCTTGTTGTGTGGACCTTTGGGATTCTATGACACATAAAAGTAAGTTATTTCTTAACCTAAAGTTCTAAGTCTGTGGAGCCAGAATTTTTTTTTTTTATTGGAGATATATGAAAGTCACAGGATAAGTGAAAGAGTTAGAACTGCTAAGGGGACAGTTTAAATGTCTCTGAATTTATCATTTGGGCAGTTTCACAAAAGAAATGTGTCTGTTTTCAATTTTCAGTATAGACTGCAACCATGACACTAGTTTTATTCCAACTTGGTCCCTGCAAAAATGGAGACATTATTCTTTTGAATTTCTCTTGCCCTGTGTCCCTAAGTAAGGACACAGCTAAGTAAACTATGGCAAATTCATTAAACAAAATATTAATAATTTTAATGAATTAAAATTTTGGTTATAAAATTACACATCGGTGGTGATTTTCATCTTTGAAGAAAAAGTGATTTTAATCTTTGAAGAAAAAGCAGAACATATTTTGATTACACATGTTAAAATAAAAATCAACAAAAAGGCAAGAAATAGGAGGAAATAGTCTATTTAGGGATACATTTTAAATGATATAGTGAAAAAAAAGCCAAAAAACCCCTAAGCAAAAGCTAAAAGCAAAAACATAAGAAATAGGGAGTTCCTGCTGTGGCTCAGAGGATTATGAAACCAACCAGTATCCATGAGGATGAGTTTGATCCCTGACCCCTCACAGTGGGTTAAAGATCTGGCATTGCCATGAGCTGTGGTGTAGGTCACAGACACAGCTCGGATCCCACAATGCTGTGGCTGTGGCATAGGCAGCTATAGCTCTGATTTGACCCCTAGCTTGGGAACTCCCATATGCCGCAAGTGCGGCCCTTAAAAAAAGCAAAACACACACACACACACACACACACACACACACACACACACACACACATACATATGAAATGGGGGAAAAAGATACAGTAGTTGTAGTAGAATTAGGACTTAATTATTTATCCTTTCCAATTTTTTATTACTTTAACAGTGACATATATCATGCTCTTACTTCTTTCAGTGACTTCAGTACCATCTCGTTTGTTTTTCTTGGTCACATCCATACCATAGCCACCTATGGAAAAAGCCAGAAGCCATGAATAGCCGTATCTGTTACCATTGCTTTCATAAAGTATAGATCCCTTTTAATCAAACTGAGAACCAAAACTCAATTCCTAGAATTCAAAGCATAATTCTTTCATGTGTATATTTTTAAATAAGAATCATTGCCACTTCTCATATCAGTTAGAGATTAATTTAACGGTTCCACTTTGAATTCTCTTCTTTTATATTGGGATCTTTTCAGGATCTAATTGATCAGGCTGCCCCCTGCTGAGCATTAAAGGTCTCACATAGAAACATAGAAGATCTTTAACTATTAATTTCTTCTTCTTTCTTTTTTTTTTTTGCTGAAGTAACACATAGGTGAAGAGTATGTGTCAAAGCACTAGTGCTTTGAAGTAATTCATTTTGATATATCCGATGTTTTGTGTTCCATATGGATCTCTATGAATATAAGACAGTCATGCTGCATTATTTAGAGTTCGATGCGGGAATGATGTTTGATGGATTGAAACCAGGATAAAAATCATTATAATGGTCACATCTGTGTGGAACCTGACATTGTTCAAAATTTGAAATGTTTTTCTTCATAACACACCAGCCCTCCTATACTTATTCGCAGACATAAGTAGGGATAACTTATGAAGAAAATCAGTGTAAAATCTGTTGAAGTATGTAGGAAAATACGTATTTGTACATGTCATCTGTGTTCTCACTCTGTTCTGGACAGAAAAATCATGAGATCTTGTCTACTGTGTCCTGAAGGGTGGAAAGGATGAGTCAAGGCTAACCTAAGGGGTGGAGCTGGGTTGGGGTGGGGTTTATGTTGAAATATACAAGGATCCCTGTCCCAGCTGGGGGGCTTTTGGCTGTAGTGCCTAGTCTCAGGCTCTGCAAGGACTTGAAATCTTGCTTTCCCTGTAGTTCTCTCCTCCCAGCCCCACATCATCCCTTTCCTCCTAGTTTATCTTTTGGATGCAGTTCAAATTAGATTCTAGAATTCTGGAGCAAGCTAATTCCATGCAGGATACCCCTTTCTTGAAGATCTCTCCTTTCAGTCTTTTTCTCCTGCCTGGTGGTTTTAGGGTCTACTTATCCATTAAGTGCAATGGGTACAATGCCTAGCCTTATAATTCTAGGGGCCACAAAAGTTTTTTTTTTGGGGGGGGGGCATGACTATAGCATTTGGAAGTTTCTGGGCCAGGGATCAAACACGCACCACAGCAGCGACCCCAGCTACCTCAGTGATAATACTGGATCCTTAATCCACTAGGCTACCAGGGAACTCCCATGTTTTAATTCTTTTAAAATCAGAAGGAAAAATGAATGCAATTCAGTCTGGATTGTATTCTTCCAATGCAATTACGGAGTATAATTAAAAACTTTTTTTAAGGGAGGAAGGGCATCCACAAAGGCAAACGTGTCCAGGGCCCACAGAAGTCCTGATGCAGTTCCCTTTGAAAACCAAGACCACATAAGACCAACGGGTCAACTACCCAGTGGAATTCACGAAGATCACAGTTAGCTTCAGGGCCTGATCCCGTGTGCCAACCTCTTGCTCATCGGAGTTTTTTTAAATGCAGCTTTAGGCAAGGAATGAGGCATCATGGAAAAACTCCTGGCTGCATCTGAGAAGACACAGTCCTTTGCAGGTATGTTTCCCAGAGCCAAAGAGGAGGGGCTCCATAAACAATTAACAGTGGAATCTAGGATCATTAGAGGGTCAAACCTAGCCTGAGACTGTGTCTGCTTTCCAGCTATCTATTACCCGTATGACTTAGGTCACATCAACCCACGTATAACCTGACATCCTTTGAAATCCTTTGTTTGAGCATTAATTACTTTTGGTATCTCTGAAGGTCCCCCCCACTCCTTTAAAATTGGACATTAGCTGTGACCAGGAGGCATTTTGGAAATTAAATGCACCTGGCTGCCAGGGGAAAGCCACCTAGGATGGCACCTGAATTGATATGAAATATTATACTGAAAGGAACTATTTATAACAATCCATGGAAACTTTTACTTACCACTAAGTTATTGCATATTATGATCCTTTAATGAAAGTTGCTGCTAGCAGCTGTGAATTTGGGATCGGCTGGGTTGATTCTACTCAAAGCCATCAAGGCAGACTGATCACAGTTCCGTACAGTAAGAGTCTCAGCATTTAGGCAGCAAACCTGGCAAGCGTTTTCTTGTTCGTTCTGAACCCAAAGGTAACAGACATTTCTAGGCACCCCATCTTTTTCTTAAGCCCTGAGATGAAGCCTTGAGATGTGTAGCAAAAAGCCAAAGGGTCCTCAGTTTCCAGAGGGCATGGGGAGACAGCCTGCCAAGAAATCGGATTCTCTCCTCCAGGGCCTGGGGGCTCCTCACCAACCAGTGCTCTGAGACAGACCATCCCCTAGGTAGGTGCAGGTAAGTGGGTTCTTGCCTCTCTTTCAGCCCGGAGCCCCTAAATGCCTGCATCCGATGGCCTTGCAGAAGGACCTCTGGGGCCTGAAATACACAGGGCAGAGCCTTGCTGACTTTGCCAAAGCTCTTTCCCAGACTGATGGTCTAAAGTGGCAGGGAAGTGTTGAGAGATGGATTCCTTTAACTCAAAGGTAAGAGGAAACTTTCTGTGAGTTATCAAAGGGAAAATGATGGGTTGAGGCACAAACCTGGAAGGAGATCATCCCACAGGGCCTACTGTTTTCCCACAGGACTTCCTTTTGAAGTATTTTAAGTGCCAATAGGTTTTTAAAAAGTGTAATGTAAGGGAAAGCAAAGTTACATGTCCAGGCATGTACCTGAGCTTGCCTCTCCCAGCAGTGCCTACCTGTTGTATGCTGTCCTCCAAAAGCACTACTTAAGGGAAGCAGGGTTAAGAAGCAGAATTTTAAACTTAGATGTTTGGGCCAGTTTTCTAGAACTGAGGATGAGCAGGACACTCAAGTTCTCACTTCCAAAATTATGCTGATTTCTATTTGTAGTTCTAAGGGGCAGCTACATGAGTATCACAGTTAATGTTCTTTTGAAGATGTTAAAATGGTCCTGTGTCATTTTCTTATGCAAGACAACACCATTCAAAATAATTTTTCTGTCTTTATGTATTTCCTCCCCCCCTTCTCCTTCATTAAAATGATTTCACATCTACCTAAAACCATTCCAGTGATAAGGGGGTGTAACACAGGCACAAACAAGGCCAAACTGCTGAAACCAGCAGGAAACCTTCTCTCTGATCTTCTTACGTAACACTTGGTTTTTGACATAAAGAAGGGAATGGAGAAGCTAAGCGTTTCTCTATTTTCTATTTTAGGAGTAAATGTTCCTTTACTCACAAGTATTTTTACATGCTCCTGTTATTCTAATCTCTGTACGCTTTATGTTTTAAAACAAAATAACAACAAAGAGTGAAAAATCTACCTGTTAGCTATTGATCTATTAACACAGAAGAGCCAAGCAGTTTGCTGGGCAGAACACCCATGCGCTAGGATTGACTGTCCGAGGGGTTTCTATCTCTCTGCACCCTTAACTACGGGTTCACCGACTTGCTGCGTTTGGCATCCTCCATTTTTGTTAACTCAGGGGTAGCAGAGCTTGGGCTCTGGCTTGGTAATTATGCTGCTTGTTTACAGCCATGTTTGGTTAAACCCTGCTGCCGCTACATGGCGAATGAGCCAAACCACGCAGACTTCTCTTGGTCGGGCACTATTTAAGATTGTGTTAGTTCTGAGGTGAGATCAGTTTCACCAATCTGAGTTTCTTTCTACCCAAGTTAGAAGCAGGACTCTTTGCTTTAACTGCCCCCACAGAAATTCTGATCTGATTTGTGTGGGTGTTTTGAAGGGGCTGAGAGTAAAGCTGCCCTTACTGATTCTTGGAAGGGTTCTGCTGGGGGCTGGACATCTGCTTTAGTTTAGTTCCCACTTAGATTTGTGCCTTAGCTCTAAGAGAGCACACATAGGGTAAGAAGGAACAATTCTGCTTTCCAAATAAATTCCTTTTAAAAAAATTTCAATACATTTTATGGACAGAACAGCTCCAACTATTAGACTGCTGATTGGCTGCTTCTCAAAAGAAGTGAGGAGCCAGAGACTTTGCCTACATGTTAAAAAGCAAAGTAATAATTTGTTACTAGTTCATGTGGTCCAGTGAGATAACTAAACTGGTAATTCTCACCCCACATAATTTTTTTTTTTTGGTCCAAATTGGTCAGTAAAAGTGTGACAGAATTTTCTTTCTTTTTTTTCCTGTTCCAAGTTCAACTCTAGGAAGTTCCTGGATTAATTATATCGCTTCAGATATTTCACTTTACTTTAGATTAGGGGTAGTAAATGTCAAGTATGATATTCAGCAATGTTCACTCGGCGCCTTGAGCTAAATCAGAGCCTGCCAGTATAGACGCCTGGGTGGCACATCGGTTCTTAATGCCCTGGGGCTGCTTCCAGAAGCCCCAACTCACCTACACTTCAACTTTACCTCTGAACTATTTTCTGCTGTCAAGGGGAGAGAGGGAAGGCAGGGGAGAAAGAGCGAGGAGAGAGAGAAACTGAGATTGAGAGAGAAGTAATTACAAACACATCACATTCTAAATAAAACAACACAAGTCATTTTACAACACTGAAAACAACACTCCAAAAATCTGGCCACTGGAGCTCACTTTATCTTAATTGGCCTTTTTCTTCTTTCCCCCACTGAAAACTTTTCTAGTTCCTTTAAAAGACCTACCCTAAGTAGAACACATAAGCCAAAGTTATCATTTACGATCAATTAATCACCCCTTTCAGAACACTGGAAACTAAACAACGTTATCTCACATTCTCTGACAAATATCTAGGATCTCAGTGGCAAGCCTCAAAATCTCATAAGAAGAGAGTACCCTCAAATTCCTCCTGTTACTTACCTAGTTTGAGATGCTGAAGGAATCAGAAACAACGCTGAATAAATGCCCCCTCTCTTTCCTCCCCCGATGTTTCTTCTAGACGTTTGCCGTTCCCACTTTTTTTTTTTATCCAGACCCAGCCAAGGTGTGTTAGAGCTGAGTGATCTTTCAAAAATGTTCACTTCTTTTCTCCCCCTTGTTTCTCTCAGGTCTCTGCTTCCAAACAAGTCCTGACAAAGGTGTGTCGGGGTTTACAGCGTGACTCCACCCTTCCAATTATCTGACACTTGCTGGATTAAAAAAAATCTGCCTCCAGGAATCAAACTTTATAGGAGGCTGAAAGCTTCTCCTCTTTAGGTGGATTAACCATTAACCATTCACAGGCCATAAGGAAAGGAACAAATGTTCAGCATAAAGGAAATGACCTTTTTTTTACTTCTCCTTAACTTCAACAGCCATAACTGTCACACTTTCGTATTCCCCTCCCTCGATACCATGGGGAGTCAAAATCCCAATGCGCATGACTCATGGTATAGCCTGGCCTGTGGTCAAGGTCCAAGCTGGAGCCCTAGGAAACCTGTAAAGCTGACAGGATTTCTATTTAAGATCTGTTTCTACTATATATATCTATTCCTTCTTTCCCTCATTCTGACCCAACACAGATCAAGCCTACCTGGAGGACACAATAGATGAACTAATTCAGAATAAGACCTTAATGGGGACAGAGTTCCCTAGTGGTCCAGTGGTTAGGATCCAGAGCTCTCACTGCTGCAGCCGAAGTTCAGCTCTGGTCTGGGAACTGAGATCCCACATCAAGGTGCGGCATGCCGTGGCAGCAAAAAAATAAAAAAGACATTAATAACTGAAAATGTAGAACAATTAGGGTTCATTTTTATAAAAAGCTAACCAGATGTAGTAATGCTGACTCCAAAGAGTAATGTGAGTAACAGGATTTTAGGTCTGTAGCCACCTATGTAATGGAGAGAGATACTGTTGGGGAGATACTGTTAGGGAACTTCTTGCCCCTCAAATCAGCACCCACTTAATCACCATACATCTAAAGATATGTGTGGGCTCTCAGAGGCCCTGTAAGTCCAGATACATTCCATGGAGCCATTAGACTTTTCTAGAAGGCCAAATTGTGCCAATCTAGAAAGTTCTCATGAACACCTGGATAGCGTCTGGCTTTCGGGGGCCCCTAAAGACTAACTTGGGGAGTTCCCGTCATGGGGCAGCGGAAATGAATCCAACTAGGAACCAAGAGGTTTCAGGTTCGATCCTTGGCTTTGCTCAGTGGGTTAAGGATCCTGCGCTGCTGTGGCTATGGCTGTGGCCAGCAGCTGTAGCTCTGATTAGACCCTTAGCTTGGGAACATCCACATGCTGCAGGTGCGGTCCTAAAATGACAAAAAAGACAAAAAAAAAAGACTAACTTGAGACCCTTGGTGTTAGTAATACAGGAAGTGTGATTCTGGAACACACTCAGATGATTCTTTGGAGCCATAATTTCTTCTCGGGACCCAATGCCAGGTTTGGATTCCCTGTTCTAAGGCCTCCTTCCAAAACCCTGGAGGGGAGCCATGGGATTCTTGTAGCACGGTACCCAGGCATGTCTGTATCCTCCTCTTGCAGGAACTATACTGCATGGAAGGGTAGCAGCCTCCTAAGCACCTCCTGTGAGGTTCTCACCCCTAAGCTCCCAGTATTTCTGCATTGAAGTCACACATTTCAGAGCACTTTCAGTGGTCTAGAATATGACATTATAAGGTTCTTGCTTTCTAGCATGTTCCTGTGTTCCCTAAATAAATACTTCCTCATCATGTCTGCTGTCAATCTCATAGAAGAGCACTGAAGAATCTGGAAGATGGAGAACTTTCATTATGAAATGGATATCATCCTGCCTTATTCATTCACTTATTCATCAATTCATGAATTAAACAAAAGTATCTTAGCCCCTGCTTGGAGCCAGATAGTGAATGAGAAATTACTGGTGACATAGAGACATATTCTCAGCTCTTAAGGAGTTCAGCATGTGGTAGAAGAGGATAGGCCTTAAACAGTGTATTAGTCTCCTAGGGCTGACATAACAAATACTGTTGGCTTTGTTAAAGAGAAATAACAAGGCCAAAATGAAGTCACTTGCCCCCACAACAGCAAACCAAGACTTAATTGCAGTTTCAGCTTCTCCCAGGATTGGAGCCTTAAAACAAGCAACCTGAAATTTCCTGATCAGCACTAGTGAGGCCTACTGCATAATAAGACCCCTGCAGTTCTCTTTCCTCTAGAAATGATGACCTGGCCTGAAACAATTCTTTATTTTCTTTTGCTAATAACATCCTTGTCCCATCCCCTTCTACCTATAAAAAACTTTCCATTTTGTACGGGAGAGACCTTCTGTTTATTGGATGGGATGCTGCTTGGTTCATGAATCCCTGAATACAGCCAATTAGACCTTCAAATTTACTTGGTCATTTTTTTTTTTTTTTTTTGACAGATTGGTGGCAACCATGGGATCCAAAGTGAAATCCTTATAGAACTTGGGACCATCAAGAAACACAGGCATGATGCCCCATGAACTATTTTGAGTTCACTGTCTTTCTCACCATTTGAGATCTGTTGCTGAGTTCCCTGCTGTTGAGCTCTGCTTTTTTGGCAGTCAATCTCCCAATCTAATTGGCTTTCATCTATAGGGCAGGTCAGCTTGAGTTTGTAGATAACTCTACCCAGAGCCCAACTGAGCTGGCAGAAAGTTTTTCCTGGAGCCCAGACTCTAACTTTTCAGACCAAAATTCTCCAGGTGGAAATCCCAGCCCTTAAGTATCTGGATTCCACATTGGGCATGGCTGATAGTTCATTTGGCAGTTCTCTGTTTGCAGTCCTTCCCCAGGTTCCACACTGGAAGCTGCTGCTGGCAGCTGCAGCAGTCCATCTGTGGTGGAATCAGACCACAGTCCCCATTCCTCGAGGCCTGCTAGTCCAAGCCTCTTCCCAATCCAGGGTTCCATGGGAACTGGTGGTGGTGTATACAGGACCTTCTTGCGGCCGGGACACAGTAACATCTCTTAGCTAATGCCAATCCACTAAGGTGTACATGGTTGCTTATCTTGTTTTGTGCATACCAAGGCAATTGCTAAGTGGGTACCCAGGAGGCTAAAAAAGAATCCCCAGCCCTCTGGGGTTTTGTCCCCAAGTCCCCACAGTCTATGTTGGGAATTGCTGGTGGCAGCTATAGTTCCCTATTCACTTGGATTCATTCCACAGTCCCCATTTCTTGGGACCTGAAGATTCAGTTCTTTTTTCTACTCCCCAGATTATTAGTGTGGCTCCAAGAAACCCAAAGGGCTAATTAAAAGAAATGGGATCCTTTATATCCAGAGTTGAGTGTGCCACCTTCTGGTGCACTTGCTTATTTTGTGTTTAACAACTACAGTCCCAGAGTTGAAGATATCTAACAAGATGGCAAAATTTTACTAAAAAAACCTAGAATTACAATGGCCATTATAAGAAACATTCCAAATAGACAAGATCATTTTACAAGAGCACTTAAAAGCAAGAGCTCTCACATCCAACAAACAGAATGGAATACCTATTTTAATTAGCATGCTGAAGACTCCAAAAGGTTTTGAAATTCCAAAATAGTTTCATTAAATGATCTCTTATAATAAGCTCATGAAAAATTAAAGACACAAAAGATATTTAAAACAAACTTAGACCTCACCCATCATACACTGCTAGGAGTTCATCAAGACCCTGGGCCAGAAATTGATGTCTCAGTTGTAATCAACTGAAAGAAACACTGGAACAAAGATTCTCTCAAAAGCCCTATGCAAATTCTTCAACATTAAGTACTCCCATATAGGCCCCTCCCACAGTTGACAAAACTCTGAGGGACTTTCTGGTAAACTGCTACCCTATTCCCCTTAAAGGGGAAGCAAAAGGTAAAATTTTATGGTGGTGTTGGGAGTTCCCATTGTGGTTCAGTAATAATGAACCCTTTAGTCCATGAGGATATGGGTTTGATCCCTGACCTCACCCAGTGGGTTAAGGATCTGGCGTTGCCGTGAGCTGTGGTGTGGGTTGCAGACTCAGCCTGGATCCTGCGTTGCTGTGGCTGTGGTGTAGGCCAGCAGCCACAGCTCTGATTCAACCCCTAGCCTGGGAACTTCCATATGCCACACATGTGGCCCTAGAAAGCCAAAAAAAAAAAAAAAAAAAAAACAAACAAAAAAAGGAAGATGCTGAAAACAAAAAACAAAATATCTTTATGTACAAAGAAAATAGGTTGTGTGTGCTTTTGGCTAAAAAAGATTGAAGACTGAAAATGCATTTTTGGTAAGGGAAATGAGAGTAATTTTGTCTAAATGAGAATTTCTGGTTATTTCAGAATGGAAGGAAGAAAATGAAAGACTAAATGTATAAAGACAGAGGATAAAAAAGAATTTTACCTTGTATAATCAAGCTGACTAAAACCCAATAATAAAAGAGTCTTTTAATTAAGCTTTAATATAATAGTGTATTAATGTGAAATCAGAACTTAATTCTCTTTCATCTGCTAACTGGATAATTAAGTATTGTTTCACACTGATCTGTAGTTCTATTTAGTCAGGGGTCCAAACCTTTGATATCTTTGACAAACTTTCCAAAATAAAGTCTTTTTGACCTAGAAAAAACTTTGGGACTTTTCCAGAGGACCTCTGGAACATTCCAAAATATTTGTTAAACTAGTTAGGCTTACTTGATATGTTAAATTACATGGGACTTAAGAAACATTAAGCCTTCTTTATGTCATGTCTGCCTAGATAGATGTTATGACTATTTTAAAATTATGTAAATTCCTGGAAGTTTGATGTGTCCTGGTATAAAACGTTGTCTGTCATTAAAATTGAGACTTACACTAAAAGGACTGAACAGGGGTATCAGGGAGATGTTCTAGCTGACTTTCTTGCAAGGGCAGCAGCAATATAATCTATAAAGATGGTGGCATGTATGGATGAAGCCATTCTGCTTTGGCAAAAAATGACCATTCATTGCCAGACTTTCAATATTTTGGTTTCCTTATAACATGGCAACAGTCTGCTCCTGAATCAGAGAACTTAAGGTGGGTAGTAAACAATGACTGTAAATAAAATGAACAGGTAGGACTACAGAAAAACCAAGACAGTAGTTTGGCTCTTCCTGGTTCCCCGGAAAACTCCATTTTTTTTGTTTCCAAATCGTTTACCCACTATGGGAAAAACAATTTTTTGTCCCCAGTGGCCTCAGAACTCTTCCCTCTGGGTCCTCTGAGTATCTGTACCTGGACGTCATCCAACTGTCATTTAGCACAAGTTATCAGTATGTTCTCGTTGTTGTACGCATGTTTTCTGGATGGGTTGTAGCATTCCCTGGCTGCACTTATATAAAAAATCAGGCCAAATTTCATATAAACAAATTAGTTTTACTGTAATTATCTTTGGGGGAAAAAATGAAGGTAAATGTGCAGAGAAGTGTTATTATATTTGTACCTTTATAGATATTAGAGTCTTGTCCTGTTAATTTCTTTGATTGTTATGTACATGTAAACTAGACTGAATCTTGAACTCTTCTAATTTCCTTGAATATCTGGCTATGACTTACTAAACTAAGTTTCAAATTTTCTCCCACTCTTTTGACTGGAAATTACTAAGATCAAAGAAGGCCCTTCAGTCTCCTTAGAAGGGACTGTACCAGATGCTTCTCACTCTCCAGATGGCTGCTACATTTCAGGGACTTGAGCCTTGGATACACATCTAACTCCTAAGAAGACTATACCTGATATCTGATTCTGTACAAACACTAGACAACTCTGAATCTAACTGAAGAGGAACTACCATCAAGGGAGACAGCCCCACCCAAAGGGACAGGTCAAGACCTCATACTTAACCAACCATGCAACCGACTCTTCTCTTTCTTTCTTTTACTTGTCATTGGCTTGGAAAGATAACACCCCCATCTGTATCTCCAAGGCCATTAATAAATGTGTGTATATGGGGGAACCCTGGAACTTAAAGCAATTTTTATTTCAGACTAGGAGAAAATCTTACCGATCCCTAGCTTGAATGGACACATGCAGCAGGTCTTACAAATGAATCCATTAACAGTGGCACCTTAGTGAAGTAGTTTGTACCCCAACAGAATTTATCTTTGTCTGTGGTAGTTTTATTCTCCTGGGACCTATGAATGCCTAGATGGCTGGCACACAGCTGGGCAATGCATCCTAGGTTGAGCGATTTTAATGATTTAGGGTTCTAGAGGTTTTTAATGATTCAGGGTTCACTGCCTTTGTCAGGTCCCTAGTTCCCTGACTGGGAGTAGATGTAAATGATACCGTGAGTCTCCCTGACTCTTTTTCTTCTCCTTCTTCTAGTTTTAATGAGATATAGTCGAAATGCAGCACTGTATAAGTTCAAGATGCATAGCATAATGATTTGACTTCATACATTATATCATATTTATGACCACAATAAACTTTAACATCCATCATCTCATAGAGACACACAATTAAAGAAATAGAAATGTTTTCCTTGTGATGAGAACTCCTAGGATTTACTCCCTTAACTTCCATATATAACACAAGGCAGTATTAATTACATCCATCATGTTGTACATTATATCCCTAGTACTTACAACTGGAATTTTATACTTTTTGACTACCTTCTTTCATCCTCCCTCCTTCTCCTACACCTCACCTCTGGTAACCACAAATCTTTTTTCTATGAGTTTATTAATTTATTTGTTTTTATTTATTTATTTGTTTGTTTGTTTTTAAAGTATAATTGACCTACAGCGCTATGTTATTTTTCTGGTGTACAACGGTGATTCGATATTTCTTTTTTTTTTTTTTGTCTTTTTGCCTTTATCTAGGGCCGCACCCATGGCATATGGAGGTTCCCAGGCTAGGGGTCTAACAGGAGCTGTAGCCGCCAGCCTTCGCCACAGCCACAGCCACGCGGGATCTGAGCCGCGTCTGCAACCTACACCACAGCTCACGGCAACGCCGGATCCTTAACCCACTGAGCAAGGCCAGGGATCGAACCCGCAACCTCATGGTTCCTAGTCGGATTCGTTAACCACTGAGCCACAAAGGGAACTCCAATTCGATATTTCTTTACATTTCAAAATGCTCACCGTGCTAAGTCCAATTACAATAAGTCACCATACAAAGATATTATATAGTTATTGACTATATTCCCCACACTGTACATTTCATCCTTGTGATTCATTTATTTTGTAACTGGAAGTTTGTACGGCTTAATCTCCCTCATCTATTTCTCTCCTCCCTCCAGCTCTCTGAAGTCTTTCCATGGCTCTTGATATTATTGCAGCTTCTATAGCTAGGCCATTAACTGACCAGCAAAAATCTTCTGACTCTCTGGCCAAAGTTGTTCTTGCTAATACAATAATCCTTGGTAATCCTTTTTTTTTTGTCTTTTTTGCCTTTATCTAGAGCCGCACCTGCGGCATATGGAGGTTCCCAGGCTAGGGGTCTAACAGGAGCTGTAGCCGCCGGCCTTCGCCACAGACACAGCAACGCGGGATCTGAGCCGCGTCTGCAACCTACACCACAGGTCACGGCAATGCTGGATCCTTAACCCACTGAGCAAGGCCAGGGATCGAACCCGCAACCTCACAGTTCTTAGTCGGATTCGTTAACCACTGAACCACGAGGGGAACTCCAATCCTTGGTTATCTTTTAGTTGAGTAATGAGATATCTGTGCTATGGCCAATACCACCTATTAACCTGGATTAAAACTTCTGGGGAAGTTGAAACTCTGTTACATAAGATCACTGAGCAAGCCACTTGGCTTAAGATCACTCCTTTGACAGAGTTTTTTAACTTAGTTTGATTTTAATTGGCTTGGGTCTTGGGTCTGTAGGTCCAAATTGCACTCCAAACATTAGGCACCAAGTTGCTTATTGTTATCATAAAAATTCCCCTGATACATTTTTCTTCTCAAAAGCTTTAAATACACATTTGCAGCCATTTAACTACAAAGCAAGTGATCTCCCTAAGACTGGAACATCGGAAAAGGAATGAGAGGATGACCTGCTTAAGGGTTATGAACCTGGGACTGTGACCTGTGAATGTCAGTGGGATGAAATAGCATATTATGACTTCTGGACACCACACCCAGGATCAACAAAGGTGCAAGAATTGCAGAGTGGTAGCCAAGAGGAGCACTGGTGCCTTAAATTTTCCAGTTGGGCTGAGAGTTTATCAAAAGAGGGAACTGCTGGAGCTCCTGTTATGGTTCAGCAGTTTAAGAAAATGACTAGGATCCATGAGGATGTGGGTTTGATCCCTGGGCTCACTCAGTGGGTTGAGAATCCAAAGTGTTGCTGTGAGCTGGGGCATAGGATGCAGATGTGGCTCAGGTCTGGCGTTGTTGTGGCTGTGGCCTGACTATGGCTCTGATTTGACTCCTAGCATGGGAACTTCCACGTGCCTTGGGTGTGGCCCTAAAAAGACAAAAAGGGGGGGGATTGTTAAAAAGAAATAAGCTCACAATGGAGTCATTTGTCCAAACAACAGCAAACCAAGGCTTAACTGTAATTTCAATTTCTCCCAGGATTGTGACCTTTAAACAGACCACCTGGGAGTTCCTGCTGTGGCACAATGGGATCAGTGGCATCTCTGCTGCACCAGGATGCAGCTTTAATCCCTGGACTGGGAACTCCATATTCCAGGGGCACAGCCAAAAAAATTCAGACAATAGGAAATTTCCTGATTAGCATCAGTACTAGTAAGATAATCTGCATAATAAAGACCCGAACAAGACCTTTCTGCCCCAAAGAAGAGGACCTGGCCTGAAGCAATTTTTTTCAAGCTAATAACATCCTTGCCCCACCTGGCTTCTGCTTATAAAAACTTTATATTTTGTACACTCCCTAGGAAAACACTTCTATTTACTAGGTGGGATGTTGTCCAACTCATCACTGAATAAATTTAATTAATTTTCAGATTTACTCAGTGGAAATTTTTTTTTTTTAAACAGCTTAAACAACACAAATTAATTGTCTCACAATTCTGGAGGCTGGAAGTCTTTAAGAACAAGATATTGGCACGTTTGATTTATCCCAAGGCCTCTCTCCTTGGCAGATGGCTATCTTCTTGCTGTCTTGCATGTGCATTTCTGGTATCTCTGTTGTTCTAATCTCTTCTCCGTAGAGGGACACCAGTTGGATTGAATTAGGGCTCAACTAACAGCCTCATTTTAACTTAATTACTTCTTACTATCACATTCTAAGGTATTGGGGATTAGGCTTCAACATCTGGATTTTGATGGGACACAATTCATCACAAGTTATGTACATAACAAATATGTACCAATGTACAACTAAGAATGTGACCACTACCCTTAGAGCTATGTTTTTGATAACTATTGAATCACAAAAGCAGACCCTGTGCAATGTGGAAAACCAGAGCATACAGTCAAGGAAAGATTAAAAAAATAAACAATAGACTTAAAGTCCTGTCTCTCTGGGCAATATCCCCTCCCTCCCCGCAATGTGACAACTCTTATAAAGAAAGAATTCTAAATGCTGTGAGAGAGCAGAGGAGGAGACATAATCTTGGGGAGGGATGTAAGGGAAAATGCTGCTAAGAAAGTGACATTACAACCAAGAAAGGTAGAACAGAGACTACACAGGGGAAGGGAGGGATTGAGAATAGTCCTGAAACTAGGCAAGGGAAAGAATATTTGAGAAGGCTCTGAAGTGGAAGAAGCATGGCGAGTCTGAGGATAAGTTATGAGGCTAATGTCTTTAAGTGCACCCGTTAAAGGGAGGGTGGCAGTGGAAGAGAAGTTGGAGAGAACGAAGGCGCTAAATCACACAAGGCCTCACTAGCCATTGGTAGGGAGATGTTTTTTAGTACTTTGCAAATGTCTTTAAATTGACAATAGGGAACAACTCTATAAGATACTCTCTGAGTGCTTGTATTATTAAGAAAGAAGAGAGATTTTTCTGCGGTCTACTAAGTGCCAGATATCTTACATACTTTCTCTTATTTAATCCCTACAATAACTCTAAGTGGTGCACTATTACCATCTTCTTTTTTTCCACTGAGAAAAGGGAAATTCTGAGAGTTTAACCAGGTCAAAGATCTTAAACCTGATAAGTGGGTCTAAAGATAAGTAAGGAGCTGGAAGTGGAGTTAATGCTTGATCATGTCAATCCATACAAATCCCTGGGGTTCAGAGAGCTTCCAGGTTGGTGAACACATCCACATACTAGGAGGGTAACACACTCCCAACTCCACAGGGACAGAAACTCCTGCTTCAGGACCCTCCCAGACCTCGCCCTATGCACCTCTTTAGCTGACTGTTCATCTGTATCTCATCATATATTTTAATAAATTGATAAATAGAAGGGTTTCCACGAGTTCTGTGAGCTATTCTAGCAAATAACTGAATCCAAAGGGGAGAGGGTCATGGGAACCTCTAATTTGTAGCCAAGTCGAACAGAAGTTGTGGGTAACTTGGGGACCTACTGCTTGAAATGGAAGTGAGGGAGGGCAGTCTTGTGGACTGAGCCCTTAACTTGTGGGATCTGATGCTGTCTCCAGGTAGAGTGCTACAACTGATTAAATTATAGGACTCCTTGCTGGTGTAGCAGAATCAGCTGGTGTGTGGAAAAAAACCCACATCTGGTGTCAGGAGTATTGTGAGTGTGGTAGTTGTGCAAGAGTAACGGAAAAACAGGAAGAGGATGGGGAGGTTTCGATCCAATGACAAAACATATATTCTACTTGCTTTCCCACTTCCTGTGTATTATTAAAATATAAGTATGCCCATGGCTTTGAATTGAAAGAATATAGGCAGAATCAAAACAGATCAGGCTGAGGGCAAATGACACTTAACTAAGAACTAAAACCCTTAGAACAATAGGGATATATTTTCAGCCAACCGTATTATGGTGTTGGTATAATTTATTGATGATTGGAGATATAAAAATCTGTCTACTAGCAATTGGCATCCACAGAGTCAAATATTCAAATATACTACATAAAACCAAACATGCTAACTCACCACTGGAATCAGCATGGCTGTTTTTTCCCCTCCTTGGATTCCTGTAATAATATTGGAATTCTCTAGGTGCAGTGGAAAAGTCAGATCCAAAATAGATAAACCCCAAAGTAATTAATCCAGCATTCTTTAAGCTAACTTAATAGCTAATGAGCCTGTGTGTGTGTGTGTGTGTGTGTGTATCCTGTACTAGGCACTTTGGGGGAGATGGAAATTAAAAGAATTCAAGTGATTGTATTCTGGTTATTCAAGGTTCATAGCTTGCAAAATCATTTATAATAATCTTGTTATCTTGGAACACAGAGTGAAAGAAACCTTATGGTCATTCAACATTCATATATGAAACTCCTATCATATGCTTGGTACTAAGGGAGTTGTCTTTTAAATATCTTAAATGAATCAGGAGACAACAAAATTCCTGATAAAATGAAGGAACAAGATTTGGGAGATAGCAGTGACTAAGACACCGGAAAGGTGTTTCTTGTTCCCTACTCCATTTGGAACTGTGTAATGAGTCATATTTAATCAATTTTTGATGAATCAGAGAGAAAACTTCCTTAATAGGCAACTGGAAAAATATTCACCCTCCCCAAGTTATGTTCTGACTTTTAAATAGGTTAGGGAGAAAAAAATGTCAGCTCACCTACAGCCTAGATTGGCACCTGGAAACCAGACTCTCGTCCCATGCTGAGTGACAAGAGTACAGGTGGTCTCCATTTTACATTTTACATGATGAGTTCCTGAAAAGTGGTGTGTTTATCCAGTTTTTGGTGATCAGAGTATTTTTATCAAATGGCCAGTCACTACCTTATTGATCTTTGGGAACATGTATTTCTCTTTGTTTGGTTTAATGGAGTGCACACTATAGAGAGATTTCTACCAATTCTGTGACCCTCCTCCCACAAGACAGCATTACATGACCATGATATAGCGTTTGTATGGTCCTTTCATCTGGAGATCCTAAAGCTTTGGGACACATTTGCTTCCCATTCCTAAGAAAAAATATGAAGTTCACTGAAAAGGAGGTGAGAGAAGAAAATTTTCTATTTAGTGAGATAATTCCGGTATCTACAATCATTGATTCAACTCTTTTGTGGATAGTAAATCCAATGGCTTTTTGTTTTGTTTTGCTTTGTTTTTTAGGGCCATACCCACGCCATATGGAGGTTTCCGGGTTAGAGGTCTAATCGGAACTACAGCTGCTGGCCTATGCCACAGCCACAGCAATGTGGTATCTGAGCCACGTCTGCAACATACACCATAGCTCACGGCAATGCCGGATCCTGAACCCACTGAGCAAGGCCAGGGATCGAACCTGCAACCTCATGGTTCCTAGTTGGATTCGTTTCCACTGCACCACGACAGGAACTCCCCAATGGTTTTTTTTTAAAAAAATGAATTCCCACACTTTAAAAATGGTACAATAATTATTTGCAACTACCTTTCTAAGACTAGAAGACCATATTTCTTCCTAGCTTTCCCTTTGGTTGGCAGGTGCTCCTAGATAAAGAGACTTCCCTATAAACAATTATGACAACAGAATATGTCAGTTTATGGAGAGGCTTGGCTTTTAGAAGGATGTCGCTGAATAATAGTACCAATGCCTGCCCTTCGCAGGTGGGCTTAACATCTCCATCTACTTTTCTTGTTTCTAATGGTTCTTGAATTGTTCCCAAACTGTGTTCCTTGCTGCCCTTATTATAATAACAAAGCACTCTGGTTTGCTTTCTTCCAATTTCAGATCATTCATTTATCCATTCAAAACCCACACATACTTGCTGAGTGAATAAACAAATATCTGTTAAGGATCTACCATGAGCAAGGCACTAGGTATATAGATAAAACTGAAGGTGAGATTAAAAACAAAACAAAACAAAATAAAACAAAACAAAGCAAAACAAAAAACCCTTGCACAGCAAAGGAAACCATAAAAACAACAACAACAAACACACAAAAAGACAACTTATGGAATGGGAGAAAATAGTTTCAAATGATGCAACTGACAAGGGCTTAGTCTCTAAAATATACAAGCAACTTATACAACTCAACAGCAAAAAACCTAACAACCCAATTGAAAAATGGACAAAAGACCTGAATAGGCATTTCTCCAAAGAAGATATACACGTGGCCAATGAGCACATGAAAAAGTGCTCAACATCACTGAT
>PVHT021183705.1:25419456-25445360 GCA_004024745.2 Catagonus wagneri | reverse complement strand
ATCAGTGATGTTGAGCACTTTTTCATGTGCTCATTGGCCACGTGTATATCTTCTTTGGAGAAATGCCTATTCAGGTCTTTTGTCCATTTTTCAATTGGGTTGTTAGGTTTTTTGCTGTTGAGTTGTATAAGTTGCTTGTATATTTTAGAGACTAAGCCCTTGTCAGTTGCATCATTTGAAACTATTTTCTCCCATTCCACAGGTTGTCTAGTTTAAATATTTTAAAATGTATCTTAATATGTGTTCTTTGATTCATGTGTTATTTAGAAGCATGCCATTAAATTTTCATGTATTTTTGGATTTTCCGGTTATTTTCTATTATTGATTTTTAGTTTGATTCCATAGTCTTTAAGAGCAGACTTTATAAGGAGTTCCCATTGTGGCTCCTTATAAAGGCTGCAGGTTAAGAATCTAACATAGTATCTCTGATGAAGTGGGTTGCTGCAAGCTGCAATGTAGGTTGCAGATGTGGCTCAGATATGGCTTTGCTGTGGCTGTGGCATAGGCCAGCAGCTGCAGCTCCAATTTGACCCCTAGCCTGGGAACTTCCATATGCCACAGGTTCAACCATTAAAAAAAAAAAAAAAAAAAAAAAGAATAGACATTATATTGTTTACTTGTTATTTATTTAGTTTTATTTTATGGCTGCACCCAGAGAATATGGAGGTTTCCAGGACAAGCACTGAGTTAGAGCTGCAGCTGTGACCTCTGCCCCAGCTGCAGTGATGCCAAGTCCTTTAATATAAAGCAACAGGCTAGGGATCAAACCCCTGCCCCTGCAGTGACCTGAGCTTCTGCAGTCAGATTCATAACTTACTGTCACAGAAGAAACTCCCTATAAATTTCTCTTTTAAATTTATTAAGGTGTGTTTTACATCCCAGAATGTGGTCTATCTTGGTGGATGTTCCATGTGACATTGAGAAAAATGTGTTTTTTGTTGTTTTCGATGAAGTAGTCTATAGACATCAACTGTATCCAGCTAATTGATTATACTGTTAAATTCAATTATGTTGTTACTGGTTTTCTGCCTGTTGGATCTGTCTATTTCTGATAGAAGAATGCTGAAGTCTCTGACTATGGTAGCTGACACATTTATTTTTCTTTGCAGTTCTATTAATGTTTGCATCATCTAGTTTGATGCTTTTAGGCACATACACATTAAGAATTGTCATACCTTTTTTCTATAGTCGGCTTATTTATTATTATCAAATGCTCTTCTTTATCCCTAATAGTTTCCCTTGCATTGAAGTCTGCTCTGTCTGAAATTAATATATCTATGCTGGTTTTCTTTAGATTAGTGTTACCATGGTATATTTCCCCCCTTCATTTTATCTGTCATCTATAACTTTAATCTATATGATCTTGATACTGAAAGTGGGTTTCTTGTCAACAACCACTGACAATCTCTGTATTTCAGTTGGTGCATTTAGATCACTGACATTCAAAGTGACTATTGATAGAAACTCTCTCCAGTGATTGGAGGCAAGATGGCAGAATAGAAGGAATTCTGAGCTCACCTGCTCTCAGGAGCACACCAAAATCACAACTAACTGCTGAATAATCACTGATGGAAAAGTCTGAAACTTACCCAAATAGATACTCTACCACCAAAGACATAAGGAAGAAACCACAATGAGGTAGTAGAAGGGGTACACTTGAGATATAATCAAATCCCATATCATGTGAGGGGTGACTCACAAACTGAAGAACAGTTATATTGCAGAAGTTCTCCCATAGGAGTGAGAGCTCTGAGCCCCCGATCATGATCCTCAAAATAGGGGTCTGGCATCAGGAAGAAGGGATCCCAGAGCTGTTGGCTTTGAAGATCAGCACGGTTTGATTGCAGGAGCTCCATAGGGCAGGGAGAAGAAGAGACTCCATTCCTGGAGGGTGCACATAAGACCTTGTGTGCACCAGAACTCAGGAAAAAAGCAATGACTTCGTAGGAGCTGGTGCTAGAGGGTCTCCTGGGGAAGCTGGGGGTGGCTGTGGTTCCATCTGGGCTTATAAAAGCTGGCAGTGCATATCTCAGGATGTGTTCATCTACCTGAACTACTCCTGTTCTGGAGACAAGAATGGCTTGGGCTGTTAGCACAAAGATCTGGCCACACCCAGCAGCCTGTAAACTCTAGTGCTGGGATGCCTCAGGCCAAAAAACCAACAGGGTGGGAACACATCCCACCCATCATCAGCAGGTTGCATAAAGCCTTCCTGAGCCCATGGCCACCTCTAAACATGCTCCTTGATATGGCCCTGCCCACCAAAGGACCAAGGCCCAGCTCTGTTCACCTGTGGGCAGGCATTGGTCTCTCCTCCCATAAAGCCTGCACAAGCCTCTAGACCAGCCTCACCCACCATGGGCAGACACCATAAATACAAAGGACCATGAGAGGATACTACAGGAGTGGTATGCCAATAGGATGGATAACCTAGAAGAAATGGACAAATTCTTAGAAATGTACAACCTGGAGACTGAACCAGGAAGAAATAGAAAACATGAGCAGACCAATCACAAGTACTGAAACCAAATTCGTGATTAAAAAAATCCCAAGCAAAATTTCAGGACCAGATGGCCAATTCTACCAAACATTACAGAGGAGTTAAGACTTATCCTTCTGAAACTATTCCGAAAAATTGAAGAGGAAGGAACACTCTCAGATTATTTCTATGAAGCCACCATCACCCTGATGCTGAAACCAAAGATATCACACACAAAAGAAAATTACAGGCCCATATCACTGATTAACACAGATGCAAAAATCCTCAACAAAATACTAGCAAAACAAGTCTAACAATACATTAAGAGGATCATATACCATGAACAAAAGGGATTTATGCCAGGGATGCAAAATTTTTCAATATCCACAAATCAGTGTGATATACCACATTAACAAACTGAAGAATAAAAATGATACAATCAGCTCAATAGATGCAGAAAAAGCATTTGATAAAATTCAATATTCATTTATGGTAGAAACCCTCCAGAAAGTGGCCATAGAGGGAACATTCCCCAATGTAATAAAAGTCATATATGACAAATCCACAGCTATCATATTTAATGGTGAAAAGCTGAAAGTATTTCCTCTAAGATCAGGGACAAGACAAGGATGACCATGCTTGCCACTTTTATTGAACACAGTTTTGGAAGTCCTAGATACAGCAATCATAAAAGAAAAATAAATAAAAGGAATACAAATTGAAAAAGAGGAAATAAAACGGTCCCTGTTTGCAGATGACATGATACTATATATAGGAAATCATAAAGTTGCTACCAAAAAACAACTAGAGCTCATCAATTGAATTTGGTAAAGTTGCAGGATACAAAATTAATACATGGAAATTAATACACAGAAATCCCTTGCATTTCTATACTCAAACAACGAAAGATCAGAAAGAGAAATTAAGAAAACAATACTATTTACCACTGCGTCAAAAAGAATAAAATATCTAGGAATAAACCTAAAGAGGCAAAACACCTGTACTATGAACACTATAAGATATTGATGAGAGAAATCAGGGGATGACACAAAGAGGTGGAATGATACCATGTTCTTGGATTGGAAGAATAAATATTGTTAAAATGACTATAATACCCAAGGCAGTCTACAGATTCAGTGCAATCCCTATCAAATTAGCAAAGGCACTTTTCAAAGAATTAGAACAAAAAAATTTTTAATTTGTACAGAAACCCAAAAGACCTCAAATAGCCAACACAATCTTGAGAAAGAAAAATGGAGTTGGAGGAATCAGGCTCCCTGATTTCAGACTATACTACAAAGCTACAGTAATGAAACAATATGGTACTGGCATAAAAACAGACATATGGATAAGTGGAAAAGGATAGAAGCCCAGAAATTAACCTACACATATGGTTAACAATCCATGAAAAAGGAAGCAAAAATATACAAGGGAGAAAAGACAGTCTTCAATAAACAGTGTTGTGAAAATTGAATAGCTAATTGTAAAAGAATGAAATTAGAACATTCTCTAACATCATACACAAAAATAAACTCAAAATGGATTAAAGACCTAAATGTAAGACCATATACTATAAAAGTCCTAGAGGAAAACACAGACAAGACTCTCTTTGACATAAATTGCATCAGTATCTTTTTGGATACATCTCCTGAAGTAATGGAAATAAAATAAAAATTAAGCAAATGGGAGTTAATTAAACTTATGACCTTTTGCACAGGAAATGAACATAAACAAAATGAAAAAACAACCTACAGAATGGGAGAAATATTTGCAAATAACATGACTGACAAGAGATTAATCTCCAAAATATACAAACATCTCATACAACTTAAAAAAACAAACTAATCAAAAATGGACAGAATATATAATAGATATTTCTCCAAAAAAGACAAACGGATGGCCAACAGGCACATGAAAAAAATGATTGACATCACTAATTATTAGTTAAATGCAAATAAAAACTACAATGATGTATCACTGCACACTGGCCAGAATCACCATATCAAAAAGATCTACGAATAATAAATGCTGGAGAAGGTGTAGAGAAAAAGAAACCCTCCTATGCTGGTGATATGAATGTAAATTTGTACCACCACTATGGAGAACAGTATGGAGGGTCCTTAAAAAGCTAAAAATAGAGTCACTAAATGATCCTGCAATCCCACTCCTGGACATATATTCAGAGAAAACCACAATTCAAAAAACACATGCACTCCAATGTTCACAGCAGCACCATTTACCATAGCCCAGACATGGAAGCAACCTAAATGTCCATTAACAGATGAAGGGATAAAGAAGATATATTTACACAATGTAATACTACTCAGTTATAAAAAAGAAGGAAACAATACCATTTGCAGCAACTTGGATGGAACTAGAGGTTGTTATACTTAGTAAGCGGGGCAGAGAAAGACAAATATCATGTATCACTTTATGTGAAATCTGAAAAAAAAAGATACAAATGAACTTATTCACAAAACAGAAAGACTCACAGACATAAAAAAAAAAAAAAAACAACTTATGGTTACCAAAGGGAAAAGGGGAGGAGGGATAAATTAAATGAGGCGGAGATCAAAATATGCCTGTTACTATATATAAAATAATAACCAACAAGGACCTACTGCCTAACGCAGGTAAATCTACTCAATATTCTGTAATAACCTATATGAGAAAAGAGTCTGAATAAGAATGAATATATGTATATGTGTAACTGATTCACTTTGCTATACTCTTGAAACTAACAATGTTGTAAGTCAGATACATTCCAATAAAGTTTTAGAAAGAATCTGAAAAAGAATATATACACACACACACACATACACATATACACATACACCCATAGACATATATATGTATAGATGAATCATTTTGCAGTACACCTGAAAAGAACATGATAATGTATATCAATTACACTTCAATTAACCCTCTCCCCATCCAAGTGTTCAACTAGTTAATTTGATCAACTAGTTAAGTTATGAAAAACTAAATATTCATGCAATGGTTTGAGGAGACATAAAACATAACCGTAGTTATTTTAACACTTCCCTTTCAATAATTGGTAGAACAAGAAATAGTCTCTGAGAATATAGAATATTTGAAAAACACCGTTAACTTGATTTAATTGACATTTATAGAACACTATACCTAGTAGTGACAGAAAACATTGAAGTATGCAAAGAACTTTCATCAAAACATATGCTAAGCCATAAAATCTCAATAAATTTCAAACCACACTGAAATACAGCACCAAAATTATACAGCATATGTGTTCTGAATACAAACATGTTAAATTAATCAGTATCTAATAGACAACAGACTTGTATCATTTGTGGAGGGAATGGGGGAGAGGCAAAATAGAGGTAGGGGATCAAGAGGTACAGACTGCTATGTATAAAATGAGCTATAAGATATATTGTACAACACAGGGAATATAGCCAATATTTTATAATAATTAAGTGGGATATAAATCTTAAAATTTGTGAATCACTATGTTATACACTTGTTACATATTATACCTCAACTATACTTCGAAAAAGTTATTAAAAATAGCAAAAAAGAATCAGTATCGATACAGCGTCTAGAAAATTCCTGTCTTTTGAAATCGTTCCACACAACTTTAAATAACATAAAAATCAAGTTTAAAAAAATCACAAATTAGAAAAAATTTTGAACCAAATGAAAACAAAATGAAAATTTGAACATATATCATTCTATAGAGGGAAGCTGAGAGCTTTATAGCCTCAAATAAGAAGAATGCATTAGTTCCCGTGGCTACTGTTACAAGTGTGAAAATTAACATATGTCTTTTTTATCAATGGAAGTCTTGGTTACTCCATTTTGTTCCTGCTTGTCTGAGACACCCTCCTCCACCCCTCCCCTCTTTCCCTTTTGTCCCAGTAACAATTTGTTTCAAATTAGCCAGCTGAGAAGAATGTGTGCCCTGACCTGACCAATGAGAAGGGGACAGGTATACCACCTGCATTAGAGATAAACAGGGGGCATCTTCCCTCTTTCGTATGCACTTTTTGAGAACTGGTGCCTTTCTGCAGAAGTAAAGAGCCTTGTGGCGATCTCTCCGTGTTCATGTGTCTCACTTTCTGACACTGACGATAGGAGCCAGAGTCATTTTCCCCAACACAAGGTACCACAAACTTGCTAACTTAAAGCAGCACACATTTAGTCACTTACAGTTCTGGAGGTGAGAAATCCAAAATCAGTTTCACTGGTCAGAAATCACAACGTCACCTGGTCTGCTTTCCCTCTGGAGGCTTTAGGGAAGAATTCATTTCCTTACTCTCTCTGTTTACTGGAGCTTTTACTTGTATCCCTTCGTTCCTGGATATTTTTCCATCTTTATAGCCAGAAGCATCACATCTTGCTGCAGTCATCATGTTGCCTCCCATCTCTGTAGCAGTAGGAGCTCCCCCCACTCCCCTCCCTCTTAAAAAGATGCTTGTGTTTACATCATTGGACCCATCTGGATAATCTAGGCTCCTCTTCCTATCTTAAAATCCTTAACTCCATCATATATAGAGAGTCCTTTTTGGAATATAAAATAACATCTTCACAGACGCTGAGAAGGAGTACTTGGATGTCTTGGGGGCCAGTATTCAGCTTGTAGTTTAAGAGTTATAAAAGGCTGTTCACACACCACAGGAGACCATGAGTCATCTCAATAGAAAGGTGTCAGGTGAGGCATTCCATAGGGTTTGTGTTTTGCACTGGATGGTTTGGGGTAAGGCTCAAAGAAGCAAGGGTTTCCTCTGCATTGAGGTGTTGGAAAGTTCCAGAAGTTTTAATTTTACCTTCCCTTATTCCTTTTTTGATGCTCTTCCTTATTCCTTATTTTTCATAGACCTATAAAGTTTTCCTTCTCTCTAAAACTTCTAACACTTTTTAGAAGGCAGGTCTGTTGGCAACTCAGTCCCTCAGTTACTGTTTGTTTGAGAAAGTCCTTATTTCTTCTTCACCTTTGAAAGATAATTTCACAGGGTACAGAACTGTTGGTTGGTGGGGATTCTGTCAACACTATATACTGCACTCCACTCATTGCATGGTTTCTGAGTAGTCAGATAAAATTCTTTGTTCCTCTATGTGGTAAGGTGCTCTTCCCTTCTGGCTTATTTCAGGATTTTTTTCCTTATATTTTATTTTCTATAGTTTGAAATTATGTAGTTTGAAAATGTGCCTCTGTCTTTTTGGCATGTATCCTGCCTGGTGAACTCTCAGCCACCTGAATCTGTGGTTTTGTGTCTGACAAGAATTTGGAGAAATTCTTAGCCATTATTGCTCTAAATATTTCTTCTGCTCCTTTCCCTCTTTATTATCCTTCTGGTATTCCCACTGTGTGTATATATATACAACTTTCGCAATTTTCTCACAGTCCTGTATTTTTCAGTGTTTGTTCTCTTTACTTTTCTGTTTTTGAGAAGCCTATTGATATGTTCTTTAGCTTAGAGATCGTTTCCTCAGCTGTGTCTGGTCTACTAATAAGCCCTTCAGAGGCATTATTTCTGTTACAGTGTTTTTTTTTTTTAATATCTAGGATTTCTTTTTGGTTCTTCCTCTGGATTTTTATCTCTCTGCCTACACTGAACATCTATTCTTGTATACTGTCTACTTTATCCATTAGAGCCCACAGCATATTATTCATGGTAGTTTTGAGTTTACAGTCTAATAATACTTTTTTTTTTAAGGGTTGCACCACCTGAGGCATATGGAGGTTCCCAGGCTAGGGGATGAATTGGAGCTGTAGCTGCCAGCCTACACTATAGTCACAGCAATGTCAGATCTGAGACATCTCTGTGACCTACACCACAGCTCACGGCAATGCCAGATCCTTAACCCACTGAGAGAGGCCAGGGATCGAACCTGCATCCTCATGGATACTAGTCAGATTCATTTCTGCTGAGCCACTACAGGAACTCCCAGTCTGATAATTCTAACATCCCTGCCATGTCTAGTTCTAATGCTTGCCTGAATTTTCAAATTGTGTTTTGCTTTTTAGTCTTGTAATTTTTTTCTTAATAGCTGGACATGATGTACCAGGTAAAAGGAACTGCTGTAAAAATGCGGTGCATCCTTAGTAATGTGGTGCTGAGGTGTTGGGAAGGACGTTCTATAGCCCTGCGACTGGGTTTCAGTCTTGGTAACTCTATGCCTCTGGACTGTGAACTTTTTGTACAAATGCTTCTCTTTTCTTCTCCCCATTTAGGTGAGACAGAATAGAGTTGACCAGAGTTTATTTCCCTTTCCCAGGTCAGTTAGGCTCATAATAATACTCCAGCAAGTTAAACTTTAGTTAACTAATTTTTCCTGAGGACAGGCCTTGGTAAGAACAGAGTGCTCTGGTGTATTTCGACATGGTTCCTTTTCTCCTCCTCCTGATGAAAGAAAGGGGATATTTCTCCTGTATTTGCCATGGGAACGTGGTCAAGTTCCTGGAGGTTAATCTCACAATATTGTGGGGACCCCTATGACTGGGTCCCCCTGGAGTTTTCAACTCTCAGAGTTGTCCACACTGAGTCTCTAGTAGTTTATTCGTTGGAGTGCAGCTTTTCCTACCCCAACACTTATTGGGGTCGTCTCTGCTCCTGAGTCTCTGCTTCAGTAAAGCCTTGGCTCCCTGTGTTCATCTGTCTGTCTCTCCAATCTTGGGGGCAGTGATTTGCACTGTGCCCTCCTCTTTCTTAGGAATCCAAGAAAAGCTGTTAATTTTTCAGTTTATTCACATTTTTACTTGTTAGGATAGAATGATGACTCCTTCTGTGCAGAAATGGAAACCAGAAGTCTCTACTGTATATTTGCAGTTTCATTCATTTGTGCTCTTTTATTTTTTTCCTCCTTCTGCTTGATTCTAGTTTTGTTTATTGTTTAAGGTGGAAGCTTAGATACTTGGTTTGAGATCTTTCTTCTCATGTAATATAACCTTTGCTAATATTCTAAGTATGTGCTGTATCCCACAAATTTTGATATGTTGTGTTTTCTTTCATTTGATTTAAGATATCCCCCCTTTGTTTTTCTTTCTCCCCCCCCCCTTTTTTTTAGGGCTGCACCTGCAGCATATGGAGGTTCCCAGGCTAGGGGTCGAATCGGAGCTCTAGTCGCCAGCCTACGCCAGAGCCACAGCAACACAGGATCCAAGCTGCATCTGTGACCTACACCACAGCCACAGCAATGCGGGATCCAAGCCACGTCTGCAGCCTACACCACAGCTCATGGCCACACCAGATCCTTAACCCACTGAGCGATGCCAGGGATCAAACCCACAACCTCATGGTTCCTAGTCGGATTCGTTAACCACTGCGCCACAACAGGAACTCCTGATTTAAGATATATTTTAATTTCCCTTGTAACTTCCTTTTTGATGCATTATGTAATTTTAAAATATTTGGGGAAGTTTTCCAAGCATGTTATTAATTTCTAGTTTAACTTTGTTGTGGTCAAAGAACATAATTGGTATGATTGCAATTCCTGTAAATTTGTTGAGGTTTGTTTTATATCCTGGAAAAAAGTCTTCCTTCATGAATGTTTGATATATGCTTGAAAAAAGATTGTTGAAATTGATTAAAACTTTTAACTGAATTTTTCTTACCTCCTTGTACGATGGCTTGGGTCTTTCCCTCATGTCTTGCTACATGTGACCAATACATATGTTCTTTTTCCTGGGAGAAAGGCCTACGTTTCCTTAGTTTTAGGCTGCTTGATTGTCCTGCAAACTCAGTCCTCTGATAGGTTTGAGGCAATTCATGATTTTATATTTCATCTGGATTTTAATTATTGCAAGAGTGAGAACAATGCTCACTTCGGCTTTGTACATTACAAGCATATGAGGAAATCCTAAAATTGAAAAAAAATAGAGTGGGAATTTTAGGACAACAGGAGACTTACCAATCAAAGGGTTGTTCCATTGTTGCTTTTCTCTTTTTTTTTTTAGGGCTGCATCTGCAGCATGTGGAGGTTCCCAGGCTAGGGGTCTAATTGGAGCTGTAGCTGCCGGCCTACACCACAACCACAGCATTGCCAGATCCGAGCTGTGTCTGGAAACTACACCACAGCTCATGGCAACGTCAGATCCTCGACCCACTCAGCGAGGCCAGGGATCAAACATGCAACCTCATGGTTCCTAGTTGGATTCATTTCTGCTGTGCCACGACAGGAATTCCTACACTGTTGCTTTATTATCTTACCAATACAATACTTAACAGCATTCTAATTTTTCTTATGTATTTCAGCCTACTGCTAGTGAGATTTTTTTCTTCCTTTCTTCCCTCGTTTCTTTCTTTCTACTTTTCTTTCTTTCTTCCTTCCTTCCTTTCTTTCTTTCCTTTCTCTCTCTCTCTCTCTCTCTCTTTCTTTCTTCCCTAGCTGTTCTGGAATAAATACTTTTTTTTTGGTCTTTTTGCCTTTTCTAGGGCCACGCTCGTGGCATATGGAGGTTCCCAGGCTAGGGGTCTAATCAGAGCTGAAGCCAGCATGGGATCCAAGCCACATCTGCAACCTACACCACAGCTAATGGCAATGCCAGATCCTTAACCCACTGAGTGAGGCCAGGGATTGAACCCGCAACCTCATGGTTCCTAGTCGGATTCATTAAACACTGAGCCACGACAGGAACTCCCATACTTTTTGACTGGGAGCAGATGTGTTCGGTTTTGTCTGCTGCCAGGTAACTGCTTCAAAAAGAAGTCAGTGAAGGTAATTAATGGCATAGTCATGACTAGGATTCAGATCTTTTGTTTGCTTTCTTTTGCTATAGCATTTGGTAAAGTTGTTTAAGATGCATACCTATCCCAAATACTGAGGAAACTGAAGAATTATCAAAAATTTGTGGCCCAAATCTGTGCCATTAAAATCATGTGTAAGTTTTAACAATTCTCAATTATTAACTTAAACAGAATAACCTGTTCTTTATGATTTTTACCACTCACTCTTTTCTTTTGAAAGTAAGAAATAGGTAGCTATCCTATGTACCAATAGGATATTTGAAAGAGCAGGATAGTTAGTGTGGCATAAAATCAAATGTTTTATGAGGTAATTTTTTTGCCATCTACCTTATATTTATCAGGTTGTATTCATTTCATCTATATTCAATAAAACAGCCACAGCAGGAAGAGTACCTGAAATGGGATACTAAAACTTAATCATTTCTGATTATCTCAAATATTCCACCTCTTTGGCTTGTAGTAGTTAGAGGATTTAGTTAAAATTTTAAATGGCAAAAAATTAGATAAAGATACAATAATCAGTCCTCTTTTTTTCCCCTAGAACCAACAAGAAGCAACTTTAACTTCAATATAAGTATTTCACAATAATGCTATGTAGCTTCAAGAGTATCATAAAGTTCAAGGAGTGATCAATTAATAATGTATTACCATACTTAATAACATTTTAATAGGTAGTTTGGGGAGGAAGTCAACAATCTAAATTGAAAACCTGGAAAAACAAACCCAGACTGAGAAGAAATATCTTAGTTAATAGGAGCCATATTGATTTACTATATATATAGAAGCTACACCAATATCCAAGGCTGCCTGTTTTCTTAGGGATAACTCGTGGGTAGAGAGCAATGTTCTTGGCACAGGAAAAGCACTTTCCTTTAAAGGGATAAAAATGCAGCCTGTATATGGCCTTTGGGTTTCCATTTTTGGTTTGTCTGGGTTAAAACTCAGGCATCTGAGAAACGACTGGGTGAATTAAGTCATTTACATTAAACTTAACTTTTTTTGGTCTTTTTGCCTTATCTAGGGCTGCACCTGCGGCATATGGAGGTTCTCAGGCTAGGGCTCTAACAGGAGCTGTAGCTGCCGGCCTTCACCACAGCCACAGCAACACAGGATCCTAGCCACATCTGCAACCTACACCACAGCTCTTGGCGACACCAGATCCTTAACCCACTGAGCAAGGCCAGGGATCGAACCTGCAACCTCATGGTTCCTAGTCAGATTCATTAACCACTGAGCCACGATGGGAACTCCCAAACTTAACTTCTTTAGTCAGCCTATTAGAATTTTTTAGGTGAAGAGAGAGAGACACACAAATGGGAAGCTGATGAAAGACTGGAGAATTTTCTCTGATGCTCAGACAAAGGGGCTGGGGGTGGGGTAAAGTGTGGGGTAGTTCCAAGATCTGATAAGATGGTAGTCAAAGGCCATTTCATCAGAAATCAAAAGCGGGAAAATGTTTCTGAAATGGAAAGTTAATTTCATCTTATCTCACATGACAGAAGATCTCCACAGTAATGACCTACTTGTGTTCCCAGGAAGTTCTTGCAGCCCATCAAACGGCCAGCTTTATCATCCCAGAACATACCCTTGGGCTTGTTCTAGGGCCCAGGAAATTCATGGGAAGAAATATAAGAGATCTTTAGCTATTTTGCAAAATCAGTATAGTGTTAAGCCTGACAATAAAGCTCAAAAAATTCTGGCTTCTTTTAACTTGGGAAGGAGGCTTTACAGGTAGCCATGGATTTCCCCTCCCCATATAAAGATGGAGACTGCTCTGCTACTCAGAGATCAGTACCTGGTTAGAGAAAGAACATAAATCAGAATAGCTAACACTCCATGGGCAGGACTGGCTGGAACAATTTGGTATCAACAGAGCTTCAAGGGCCAGCCCCAAATTTAAAGCCTGCGGACACCATCCTGGCTCACCACCGGCTTAACAAAACTGAGGGTCTGACTTGACTCCCTTCCCCCAACTGGGGTACCTCTGACCACTTGTCCTCTGTTCCTCCTCCGCACTTGCCCATACTTTTGTCTCCGCACTTCTAACACCTGAATTTTCTTGAAACACTTCCATCACTTTGTTTCCTTAAAAGTCTCTGAGAAATGGGCTGGGTTTTACCTTTTTGCTGTATTCCCAACACCAAACACAATGTCTAGGGTATAACAGACATTCGATAAAATCTCTCTCTCCAGCTCCTGGTTAGTATTCTTCTCAGTTACTACCGTTTACCTTCATGAATGATGTGCTGGCACTTCAAACTCAACATACTGAAAACCAGACCTGTTACCTCCCCCTCTCTTCCCTCAGTCAAGCTCCGATGTTGTATTTACCTTTGCATCTGCAGGGAGGGGTCTGTAACTAGCCCCTGTAAGGGTTTAGAGTATATTCAAAGTGGAATGAGGAGAGAAGTGAGGAAAAAGAGAACTGACAAGAAGTATGATGGAAAAATAGTTTAAAAAGTGTGGGGGGGGCATGAAAGTAACAAAGAGGGAAGAGGAGAGGAGGATGGTGAGAAGAGTATTCTGGATTGGTTTTCCCCAAATCAGGAGGTATAGACGATATCCAGAGCCCTCCACAGAAGAGCTAGAACACTTCAGTTTATTCCTCTTCCCTTCTAGTGTTGTACTAACTGCTTCCAATTTGGGTTAGACTCTCAATGTTTTGTGTGATGAGAGAAGGGACTAATGAACATGCTTCTACCTTTTAAGACATTCCCATACATGCAGATGCTGGGAGTAGCTGGGCTGTTTTCCACTATGGAGCATGATTCTATAGACCATTTTATTATTGGCAAAAATAAAAAGTGTGATTAGATACTTGTCTTTAACCTCAGAGCTCTCAAGATGAGGCTCTGAAATGAAGATCTGGGGTTGAGGTTCATTTCTTTTTCCCATGCGGAATGATTCTTCTTTTGCCTTAGGTAGGCAAAGGGACAAGATCTTGCTTGTTCTTCTGGTCCTGGAGTTTTTACAGTCTTATAGCTTTTTGTATGTTTTCTTTTTGGGTTCTGTTGCCAGCTTATTTTAAGGCTGATGCTCTAATCTCTTTGAGTGAGGACATGTCATAACTGTAACCCCAAGACAATTTCAGGTAAAGGCAAGATGCAGGCACTCCTTGATTTTATTTGTGGGTGGTTCAGTCTAGCCTACAGGGATATGTGTAAAAAATATTCCGTCATTGTAAGGGGCTTGGTAAAAATCATGCTGACATATGGCAGTTTTGAAGGGTGTTTAAATCTATGAAAGGAACATTTTCCAGGTATTTTTTTTCAAAACTTATTCCAAAAAGAGGCTTAAAGGGCTCCTTTTTTTTTTTTTAACCAGTGAAAGTACCTGCTATTCTTAAGGTGGTTGCCCTCACATGCTGAGTATCAGTCTATACACCCCAGATTCCTGGCATCCTTGGCAGAGGTTTTTCTATTGGACTGGAGAGTTTTACTGAAATATAAATGGGAAAGAGTTTGTGAACTAACTCCTTCAGTCAGCACATGAGGCAGGACGTGAAAACCAACAATACTTTCAGCTGAAACCCCTGTTCCAGAGCCTTGAAGCATATTCTTTTTCAAACAGTACAAGCACTCACAGATGCTTATTCACATTGTACAAACTATATTGAGAGTTTTCTCTAAGTTTCAAATATCAGTGAATAGTGAAAACACAGTTCAGCTGTTGCCTTCAGGCATGATGCTCACAAGGCAATTAGGCAACAGTATAGACTAGGGCTCAGTACATCCCCACACAATTCAAAAGATTATCCTAAAGTTTTGGAGTTCAGAAGCAAGAATCATTTTCATGTGATAAGAACAACACATTTATTCATAATAGAGCAAGTGATATCGACCACACAGCAGATGAAATGAGCACACAGCTTATTTTTAGATGAATCTGATATTCCACAAATCACCAACTCCATGGATGAACCCTGCATTCCATTACCAGTGTTTACATTTGTGCAGCTCTATTTACTTAAACGTATCTGAGACCTTGCACTTCAGAAAGCAGCCAACAGCATTCACAGAGGATAGATTTGGCCTCAGAATAGGGAAGCCTATTTGTATCTCAGGGAATTTCTCCATCACTCCTGAACAAATAGGTCATTAGGTAAGACTGTATTCAGAAAAGATGATGTCCCCATATTTGCTGTTTCTAAACAACATTTATGGTCTAGTGGATAGAAACAACAAAGACTGGTGATGGGGGAAAACATAAGTCAGGATATTTTGAGAATTCCCATGAGGTTCATGCAAAGGAGTATAAATAGGAGACCTGAATTCAGGAATGTAAAAATTCATTCTTGCTTTGTAGTACCTCAAACTCAGGTAACATACTGCTTCAATGTAGTGGCTGAAGATACTCTTTTACTGAATAGGTAATTATCATCATACTCGTAGACATACAGGTTGATATTAAAGTGTTTAACAATGGTTTTGTTTTCCAAAATAATTCCCCATTATTTATCATCTTAATTTTTTTTTTTTTTGTCTTTTTAGGACTGCTCCCGCGGCATATGGAGATTCCCAGGCTAGAGGTCTAATCATAGCTGTAGCTGCCAGTCTACGCCACAGCCACAGCAACGCGGGATCCAAACTGCATCTGCGACCTACACTACAGCTCATGGCAATGCCCGATCCTTAAGCCACTGAGTGAGGGCAGGGATCGAACCCGCAACCTCATAGTTCCTAGTCGTATTTGTTTCCACTGCACCACGACAGGAACTCCCATCCTAATACTTTATATTCAGAAAAAGCCTTGGGTCATAACATGTCAATCCAATCCTTCCTGAAGTTCTGATTTACAAAGTTAGTATTATAATGAGACTATATGAGTGTTACTTCTGATATTACCTTATCTTGGCTTAAAATGTTGGTAAATCCATCCTGTCTCATGACAAGCTTTGAGCTGTCTTTAAAATTATCCTTGACTTTGTGTTTTATTAGTTCCGTTTGTGAACTGTGTTGATATGACAAGTTTTTTTATTGTTTTTGAACACCTTTGAGTGTATCTGCTTTCTCTTCTTCCTATAATTGACACTACCATTATGTTGTTCTTTTCACTGAGTAAAAAGTGGACTTTTCTCTAATCCAGTGCTCATAATTACACATCCAATGAATTTCACTCTAAGACCAAAATCCAGTGATTAGCTTTCCCCCTTAGCCTTGCCTACTTATTAGAAGCCACCACTACCTGCTTCTTTGTAAATTAAGGCAGGTGAGGACAGTTATCTTCTCTTCCTGTCATAATGTTAGTCATCTCTGAAGTGCTGCTCTGGGAAATGTAGAGGGAGGAATGGAGAAGATATCTGCTTTCCAGACCCTCTCTGGGCTGAGTATGACTGGTACTCACATGGTAACGTGTACTAAGCCTTTTGAGGTGACTGTGCCAGTAAGACCTTGCACATCCTGTCCTGAGTCTTGAGCTGATTCAGAGTGTGACTCATCGATCTTCATTGTGGGAGCTGGGGTACAATGGTCCATAGCAAGTCTTCCCTGAATGTTGATGCATCTTCTAATTGCCAAAGACAAGTGGAAGGCAGGCTGTCCCTAAAGTTTTAGGCCTGGGAAGCAGCTTCTTTTGCCTAAGTACTTGACCCTAAATCCTTAACTTGATATTACTTAATTCAAACTACTGGCTAATGGCATAAAAAGAAATCTACATCCTGTCTTGGAAAGAGCTGTAATTCAGTCATCAGTGACAAAGAATAATCATTATGGAAACTATATGAAGCTAAGAAACCAAATACAAACTTAAACTAAAAATAAATTTAAGTACCCATTTAACTGAATATGTCATTATACATTTGTTAAAACCCATAGAATGTATATCCCAAAGAGTGAATCCTCATGCAAGCTTTGGACTTTAGTTAATAGTAATGTATCAGTACTGCCTCACTGATTGTATAAAATGTACCACACTAACGATGCTAGATGCTAACGATAGAGGAAACAGCGTGATGGGTGAGAGGAGGAAGTTAGGAGGTATATGAAAACTCTTTGTACTTTTTGCTAAATATTTCTGTAAACATAAAAGTACTCCAAAGTCTACTTACACAAGGATTTAAAAAATATCAAAATATGGAGCTAATACATAGATATGCTTATTGTTACCTTAAAAGAAAAGGTAACCATCAAGCTTTATTTATAAATCCAACTGAGGTCTGCATTACAGAAGCCTTAGGAAGACAGATTTATATTCCTAATTTTTTTTCGCATTTCAGATTCCACTTCATATCAATGAAGCCAGAACTTGAGAAAAAAAATTAGTAAAAATACAAATAATTAAAATTATAATTATGACAGGTCCTGGGCTGTGAAGCATTATTTGCAAAAATGAAACGACTCAAACTGAAGTAGTCATCCAGGTCTTCAGCAATATGATACTACCTGAGACAACTAGACTGGGGTCCCAAATTTCACTGAGACAGTATTGATACATTACTATTAACTAAATGTTCTTTGAGGCATTTGCTTGTGTCTGGATAATGAGATTTCCAAATCCAATCTTTTCTTCCATGCCTCTGAATAAACATAGAAGACTTAGTAAGATAAACATGGTAGGAGTAACACTGTAGCCACAGCATGAGGTGAGGGCTGCCCAAGTCCACTCAGCAGATTGGCTTCCTGCAGAGCTCAGAAATCAGTCATGCCAGTCAATACCTAGTAATATGCTAGACTCACCTACTTGTCAAGAACAAGCAATAGACATGTTATTCTGAGCCTCAGAGGAGATCTGGGAGGAAGATGAATCAAGATTTAATCATTTGTTGGAGTTCCCTTCGTGGTGCAGCAGAAACAAACCCGACTAAGACCATGATGTTGCAGGTCGATCCCTGGCCTTGCTCAGTGTGTTAAGGGTCTGGCATTGCCGTGAGCTGTTGTGTAGGTTGCAGACGTGGCTCGGATCCTGCGTTGCTGTGGCTGTGGCGTGGGCTGGCAGCTGTAGCTCCTGTTAGACCCCTAGCCTGGGAACCTCCACATGCTGCAGGTGCGATCCTAAAATGACAAAAAGCCAAAAAAAGAAAAAAAGATTTAATCATTTGTGTTTTCTAATATATATTTATATATTTTCAATCATTAGCTGTGAGTTGTATGGTTCTCTCTTCTTGAGGATGACTGGTGAAGAAAGAACACAGGCTAAAACAGGACATGCTTCCCCTACATTTCCCATTTCTTACCCATATTCTTTGGGATATCCTCATATACAGTACCTCCCAGAATTATAGATGTACTTATTCATTCATAGTATTTACCATAAATAACAGAAATGTGTAGCAGATAATTTTTTTTCTTATAAACTATATATTTTTAAGGCAGTGCTCTTCTAATATAAGAGGGAGTTAGGAGATGAATGTTTGGACTTGCCGTGGATACTTTGATAAAGTCTTTAAGGGTGCCCTAAAAATCAAGACTTAAAGGTTCAGACAGTGGGATGCTGGCAATAATAAACCACGTGCGTCTGCAAGTGGTGGAACATGAAGATGACATGGTGATTTGGGGATGTTATGCTCTTTGCAGAATAGCATGAAATAAAGCCATGTTAAATTTTGTTACTAGGAGCAGTAATATTAGCAAGAAAGTGATCAAGCTACATGTTTACAAATCTTTTAAAAAAAGAAAGGAAATATTTGTTAAATGTTGGCTAACCATTTAAAATAAATCAGTTTTGGAGCTCTCTTGTTGTGCAGCAAGTTAAAGATCTGGTGTTGTCACTGCAGCAGGTCAGGTTGCTGCTGTGGTACAGGTTCAATCCCTGGCCCAGCAACTTTCATATGCTTTGGGCCTAGCCAAAAAAAAAAAAAAAAAAAAAATCACTTTACTGATGCCTCCTTTTTTTTTTTTTTTTTTTTGTCTTTTTGCCTTTATCTAGAGCTGCACCTGCAGCATATGGAGGTTCCCAGGCTAGGGGTCTAACAGGAGCTGTAGCTGCTGGCCTTTGCCACAGACACAGCAACGCGGGATCTGAGCCGTGTCTGCAACTTTCACTACAGCTCACGGCAACGCCAGATCCTTAACCCACTGAGCAAGGCCAGGGATCGAACCCGCAACCTCATGGTTCTTAGTAGGATTCGTTAACCACTGAACCACGAAGGGAACTCCTAATGCTTCCTTTTAATATTTATTTTCTACCTATTCATTCTGTTATCTGTCCTCCGTTAGCAGACACTAAAGTTTTAAGAAGAGTATATAGAAAAATACATGATCAGAAGCATTCTACTTCTCATTTTAATTTTCCCTACATATTTAGAAAAGATCACCCTAATTTTATTTTACCTGTGAAATACCTCAGACCAGCTTACAGAACCTCATTGTTCTACTGGAGCACAATTTGAGAAATTTTGACTAAATAAATTTCTCTCACCAAGCACGTTTCTTGTACTGCTCCTGCCACAAGCCTCCATCCTCATCTTTAAGGTAATCATCACCTTCACCATCAGCACCACCACCTTCACACCATTATGTTCAGTGCTACTATCTGCTATATGCCATATTAAGCACTTAACTGCTTAATTAGATTTAATGAAATAAATATCATTACTCCATTTTACATAGTATGAGGAAATACTTTTAATGAGGAAACACTTTTAATACATTATTAGATTTAATATGATTACTCTATTTTACATAGTATGAGGAAATACTTTTATGGCTTATAAAGGAAGAGTTGAGATTTAAACCCAGGTATGTCTCACTCTACTACCCATTGTCTTAACTGCTACCTATACTTCTTTATGACCCAATATATAGAAAAGAAAAAGTGGAAAATAACAGCACATTGTATTTTGTGAGCCTGTCAATAAGCCATTTAAAGAGTCAGCTGTTCAATCATAAACCTATCACTATATTACCCAAGGAGTACCTATGTCCTATAATCAAGTTTACATACTTGTAGAATACATTTTAAAGAATTAGCTATTAAAAAAAGATGTTGGTTGAAAAGTAAGAAGGAAAATTCTATCAGTATTGATGTGAAGAAAACAAAATATAGCTCAAGAAGGAATTAAGAAAAAATACAAAATCAAATGGAAAACAAAGTTTAACATGGCAATAAATAAATACTTATCAATAATTATCTTAAATGCCAATGCACTAAATGCTCCAGACAAAAGACAAAGAGTGGCAGATTGGATAATAAACAACAGCCTACAATATGCTGCCTACAAGAGACCCACTCTAGGAGGAAGGACACACATAGGTTGAAAGTGAGGGGATGGAAAGAGATTCTTCAAGTAAGTGGAAATAACAAGAAAGTGGAGGTAGCAATACTTGTATCAGACAAAACTGACTTTAAAACAAAGGGCATATCAAATGAGTTAAGGATCTGGTGTTGTCACTGCTGTGGCTTGGGTCACTGCTGTGGTGTGGGTTCAACCCCTGATCCAGGAACTTCTGCATGCCACAGGTGAAGCCAAAAAAAAAAAAAAAAAGTCAGTACAAGAAGGGGATATTACACTCATTAACATAAATGCACCCAATATGGGAGCACCTAATACATAAAGCAAATACTAACAGACTTAAAGGGAGAAACTGACAGGAATGCAATAATAATAGGAGACTTTAACAGCTGATTCATATAAATGGACAGATCTTCCAGACAGAAAATCAGTAAGGCAACAGAGATCCTAAACAACACATAGAATAACTAGACCCAACTGATATTTTTAAGATATTACATTAAAAAAAAAAATAAAAAACACCCCAGAATATACATTCTTTTCAAGTCCACATGGAACATTCTCTAGGATGGACCACATATTAGGACACAAAACAAGCCTCAACAAATTTTAAGGATAGGAATTATTTCAAGTATCTTATCTGACCACAATGGCATGAAACTAGGATAAACCACAGAGAGAGAAACGAGAAAAAATGATTACATGAACACTAAACAGCATGCTAATAAAAAGCCAATGGGTCAATGGTGAAATCAAAGGGGAAATTTAAAAATACCTTGAGTCAATGACAATGAAAAACACAACCGTACAAAATCTATGGGATGCAGCAAAAGGAGTCCTAAGAGAACATTGATAGTAATATAGCTTTCCTCAAAAAACAAGAAAAATATCATATAAAGAATCTAATCTACAACCTAGAGAATAATTAGAAAAAGAAGAATGAACAAAACCTAAAATAATCAGAAGGAAAGAAATAATAAAGAACAGAGAGGATATAAATAAAATAGAGATAAAAATAGAAAAAAAATGAATAAAACAGTTGTTTTTTTGAAAGGGTAAACAAAATCAACAAACATCTGGCCAGGCTCACCAAAAAGAGAAGACCCAAATAAATAAAATCAGAGATGAAAGAAGAGAAACAAAAATTGATATTACAAAAACACAAAAAAGCCATAAAAGAATACTATGAATAATTATGTGCCAACAAATTCCACAACCTAGAAGAAATGGACAAGTTTCTAAAAACATGCAGCCCACCAAAACTGAATCAAGAAGAAATAGATAATTTGAACAGAGCAATCACAAGAAGTGAAATAGAACCTTTAATTAAAAACAAAAAAAACTTCCTGCAAACAAAAGACTAGGACTGGATGGCTTCATTGGGGAATTCTACCAAACATACAAAGAGAAATGTATACTTCTGAAAGATCGAAGAGGAGGAAATACTCCCAAAGTCATTCTGTAAAGGCACAATCAACCTGATATCAAAACCAGACAAAGATAATACCAAAAAGAAAATTGTAGGCCAATATCTTTGATAAAAATAGATACAAAAATCCTCAACAAAACATTAGAAAACTGAATCCAACAACATATTAAGAAAGATCATACACCGTGATCAAGTTGAATTCATCCCAGTGTCACAAGGATGGGTCAACATAAACCACATGACCATCTCAATAGATGCAGTAAAAGCATTTGATAAAATTCAACATCCATTCATGATAAAAACTCTTATCAAAGTGGGTAGAGAGAGAACATATCTCAATATAATAAGAGCTATTTATGACAAACCCACAGCCAACATAATACGCAACAGTGAAAAGTTGAAAGACTTTCCATTAAAATCTGGAAAAAAGACAAGGATGCCCACTCTCACCACTTCTATTCAACAGAATATTGGAAGGTCTAGCCACAGCAATCACAAGAAAAAGCAATAAAAGTTATCCAAATTGGAAGAGAAGAAGTAAAATTGTCATTATATGCAGATGACAATACTATATATGGAAAACCTAATTATTTCACAAAAAATAAAAACAACTACTAGAATTGATGAATAATTTCAGCAAGGTAGCAAGATACAAGATAAACATAATCTGTTGCATTTCTAACAATGAAAGGGAGAGTAAAAAAAATCCATTTTAAAATCATATCAAAAAGAATAAAATACTTAGGAGGTTAAAGACTTATATGCTAAAAACTATAAAACATTGATAATAGAAACTGAAGATTACTAAAAGAAATGGAAAGCAATACTATGCTCTTGGATTGGAAGAATTAATATTGTTAAAATGGCCCAAAGCAATCTACAGACTTAATGCAATCCCTGTTAAATTGTCTATGACGATTTTCACAGAACTAAAACAAATGATCCTAAAATTTACATGGAAGCATAAAAACCCCAGAATTGTCAAAGCAATCTTGAGGAAAAAGGACAAAGCTGGAGGATAACCCTACCAGACTTTAGACAAAGCTACAGTAATCAAAACAATGAGGTGTTGGTACAAAAACTGACATATAAATCAGTGGAACAGAATAGAGAGCTCGAGAATAAATCCACACAGTCAATTAATCTTCCACAAAGGAGGCAAGAATACACAATGGATAAAAGACAATCTCTTCATCAAGTGGTGTTGGGAAAGCTGGACAGCTGCGTGTAAATCAATGAAGTTAGAATTCACCCTCACATCATACACAAAAATAAATTCAAAATAGCTTAAAGACTTAAATATAAAACATGACACCATGAAATTCCTAGAAGAGAACACAGGCAAAACATTCAACAGTACCAATGTTTTCTTAGGTGAGTCTCCCAAGGCAATGAACATATAAGCAAAAATAAACAAATGGAACCTAATCAAACTTACAAACTTTTACAGATCAAAGGAAACCATAACAAAAGACACCATACAGAGTGGGAGAAAATATTTCCAAATGATGCAACTGACAAGGGCTTAATTTCCAAAATATATAAACAGCTCACATAACTTAATATCAAAAAACAAACAAGCATCCAATAAAAAAATGGGCTGAAGACCTAAACAGACATTTCTCCAAAGAAGATATATAGATGGCCAATACGCACATGAAAAGATGTCCAGCATCGCTATCAGAGAAATGCAAATCAAAATTACAATGAAGTACCACCTCACACTGGTCAGAATGGCCATCATTAAAACGTCTACAAATAACAAATGATGAAGAGGGTGTGGAGAAAAGGGAAACCTCCTATGCTGTTGGTAGAAAGGCAAACTGGTGCAGCCACTTTGAAAAACAGTATGAAGTTTCCCCAGAAACCTGAAAGCAGAGTTGCCCAATGATCTAGCAATTCCACTCCTGGACATATATCCAAAGAAAACCATAATTCAAAAAGATTGCATGCTCCACAATGTTCATAGCAGCACTATTCACAATAGCCAAGATATGGAAGCAACTTAAATGTCCATTAACAGAGAGGAATGCATAAAGATGTGGTACATATATTCAATGGAATACTAATTAGCCATAAAAAATAATAATGCAATTTTCAGTAACATGGATAAACCTAGAGATAATCATACTAAGTGAAGAAAGTCAGAAAGAGACAAATATCAAATGATATTACCTTTATGTGGAATCTAAAATAAGGCGCATATGAACTTATTTACAAGACAGAAACAGACTCAGACTTCAAAAACAAACTTATGGTTACCAATGGGTAAACACAGATAGAAAGGGATAAATTAGGAGTTGGGAATTGGCAGATACAAATTGCTATATATAAAAGAAACAACAAGACCCTATTATATAGCATGGGGAACTATATTCAATATGTTGTAATAATCTATAATGGAAAAGAATATTAAAAAAAAGTGTGTATAATTGAATCTCTTTGTTGTATACCAGAAACTAACACAACATTATAAATCAACCATACCTCAATTAAAAAAAAAATATACCTCAGAGAAGCTACAGAGATTGGATTAAGATGGCAGAACAGAAGGACTGGAGTTCAACTTCTCTCCCGGAAAACAGCAAAATTACAACCAAATGCCACGCAGCCTTCAACCAAATGGACTGGAAACTTCCAAAAAAGATATTCTACTCCAGAAGACAAAGAGGAGACCACATCAAGAGGTAGGAGGGGCAATTATGCGATAGAAGCAACCCCATACCTCCCGGGTGGGAAGCGCCACAGACTGGAAAGTAACTTCATCACAGAGACTCAGCTACAGGACTGAGAGTTCTGAGCCCCACGTCAAAACACCACGCCTGGGGATCGGGCACAGGGAGAAAGAGCCCCTGGAGCATCTGGCATTGAAGGCCAGTGGGGCTTGTGTGCAGGAGCTCCACAGGACTGGGGGAAACAGAGACCCCATTCTTGAAAGGCACACATAGACTTTCACGTGCACTGGGTCCCAGGGCAAAGCAGTCTCCAGAGGAATCCAGGTGGAACCTGACTGCAATTCTTGAGGATCTCCTGGGAAAATAGGGGTGACTGTGGCTTGTCGTGGGAGAAAGGCATTGGAGGCGAAGCTCTCGGGAACATTCATCAGCCTGCATTTCTCTGGAGGGGGCCATTTCTGGGAAAATCTGGTCCCTCCCAACAGCACTGAGAAGCCCCAGGCCAAACAATAATCCAGGTGGGATCACAGCCCCACCCATCAGAGGGATAGGAATCAACCCCACCTACCAGTGGGCAGGCATCAGTCCCTCCCATCAGGAAGCCTACAGCAAGCCCCCTCCATACCAACTTTAGCCACAGGGGAGGCAAACACCAGAACTAAGAGAGGCTACAACTCTATTGTTGGCAAAAAGGTCACCACACCAAAAACCTACAAAAATGAAAAGACAGAAAACTCTAACCCAGATAAGGGAGAAAGAGAAAAGCCCAGAAAAACAGCTCAGTGATGAGGAGATTATTAGCCTCTCAGAAAAGGACTTTAGACTGTGGATGCTGAAGATGATGCAAGGCATTGGAAATAAACTGCAGGCAAAGATCGATAATTTACAGGAAACACTGAGCAGAGAAATACAAGCTGTAAAAACTAAACAAGAAGAGATGCAAAATACAATCACTGAAATAAAAAAATTCCTTAGAAGCAGCCAACAGTAGAATACAGGAGGCAGAAGAACGAATCAGCGAGGTGGAGGACAGATTAGTGGAAATCACTAATGCAGAAGAGAAAAGAGATAAAAGATTGAAAGGAAATGAGCAGAGTCTCAGAGAACTCTGGGATAATGTTAAACGCACCAACATCCGTATTATAGGGGTGCCAGAGGGAGAAGAGAGAGAGAAGGGGACAGAAAAACTATTTGAAGAGATAATAGCCGAAAACTTCCCTAATATGGGAAAGGAACCACTCACTCAAATCCAGGAAGTGCAACGAGTACCATATAAAATAAACCCAAGGAGGAACACCCCCAGACACATATTAATCAAAATGACCAAATTTAAAGACAAAGAGAAAATACTGAAAGCAGCTAGGGAAAAGAAACAAATGACATACAAGGGAACCCCAATAAGGTTATCAGCAGATTTTTCAGCTGA
>PVHT021183705.1:25388912-25418456 GCA_004024745.2 Catagonus wagneri | reverse complement strand
TCAGACAATTAGACAGCAACACCCAATGCTACCGCTTACATGTGGAAACTAAAGAGACACAATGAACTTCTTTGAAGAACAGACAATGACTCACAGATTCTGGAAAACCTTGGTTTTTCAAATAAGACAATCTGGGGGGTGGGGGGATGCACTGTGGGTTTGGGACACAAAATCTATCGAATTGACTTATGATCTTTGTGCACCTATAACTGAAATAAAATGCATTGTTAATAAAAGAAAATACCTCAAATAACTTTTTTTTTCTTCATGAAGCCTTCCTTGACCTAAGCTTCTGGGGACTCCCTAAGCAGTTTCCCTGTACTCTTAGCACTTTATCTCCCAAATGATACCCCAAAATCTGCTAAGACTTGTGCAGCTGCTGGGGATACAGAAATCAAAGACATGTCCATACTTTCAAATTGCTCATGGTGAAATATGTATTATAATGCCATAGGGTGCTATAAAAGAGGAAAAGCATTTAACTCTAGCTGGAAGACTTGAAGGGGTGAGGGAGAAGAACATGGCCCACTGGCAAGAAAAGGGGTAGGGATTTTGACCCTTGATTCTAGGCATGGGGTGGGAGTAGAAATTAGGCAGATGGTGATGTGTGTGTGTTGGTACGTGTGCGTGCATGTACTTGTGCTTGTGTTTTCTAGGTAGAGAACAACCATGCAAGATGATAAGAAGTCTTGCCTGTTACGGAAACTTTGCAAGTACTTGATTTGAGAAGGGTGTGTGCTGGAAAATAGCACCAGATGAAGCTGGAAAGGTATGTTTGAATGATTTAGTGAGGAGTTTGGATTTCATCCTGAAGATGACTGGGTATCATTGCAAGATTTTAAGATGTTTGGAACAATTGTCCTGACAGGATTTAGAGAACAGATGGGAATGGGAGATTAGATGCACAGGGAAAGCAGGCTGGGTACAAGTCTAGTAGGAGTCAGGAGAATTTTGTTGGCATCCAGGTCAGAGAGGTTGGGCAGTGGCAGTGATGAAAAGAAGGGGTGAGAGACAAGATATATTTAGGTAAGTAAAATGAATAAGTGGGGCAAAATAAGAGTAATCTCAGCTTTTCAGATAAATAAAACTTATTTACCTTCTCATGTTGTCCTTGAAAAGATTCATATTTCTTTACTTTTTCCAGAGGTTGTACTACTGGTATACAGCACAATTAACAGAATTGTTAGCATTAGGGTTCTTTGAAGCAGCACAGCATATATTCATTTCTCGTTGTACCACATGACTTATTTCCCTGAAGCTGAAGTTCCCTGGGATTTCCATGGACCTGACTTTAACCAGACTGAAAATTAGGCTGTCTTACAAGAGGATTGGGTAAGGGGAAGAGAAAACAAAACCCCATCCCGTCCCAACTCAAAGGCACCTATTCCAAAGGAGGCTGGTGGCTTTACCCAGAAATGGAGCATGTTGTTGGTTTCCAGTGTGGTGGAAGTAGCCTTTCTTGATCCAATGGCAAAAGCAAGAATAAGAAATCATAAGACATGCCCTGAAAGGTTTAGATTAGATTTGAGGAACCATTTTCTCCTCAGAGAAACTTTTCAATATTAAGACCAGTTATGCCAGAGAATATTCTTCCCTGGGATTTTTGTTTTGGGGAGGGGGGGATTATATATAAAACAAAATGTACCCCATCAACCATTTTTAAGTGTGTAGTTCTATAACATTAAGTACATTCACACTGTTGTGCAAATATCGCCATACCACCAACAACCTCCAGAACTTTTACCATCCCAAACTGAAACTTCGTACCCACTAAACAAAAATTCTCCATTCCCTTCCCTGCCCCCAGCACCTAGTAACCATTACTCTGCCTTCTGTGTCTATGAATTTGACTGTCCTGAGTATCTTATATAAGTGGATTTATACATTTGTCCTTTTGTGTCTGCATTATTTCATTTAGCATAATGTTTTCAAGGTTCATCCATGTTGTGGAAGGTATTGAGATTTAATTTCTTTATAAGGTTAAGTAAGATTCCATTGTATGTATATGTATGTATATATCACATTTTATTTATCCATTCATCTGTTGATGGGCATTGGGTTGTTTCCACTTTTAGGTTATTTGTGAATAATGTTCCTATGAGCTTTGGTGTACAAATATGTTCAAGTTCCTCTTTCATTTCTTTTGGGTTTATACATAAAAGTGGAATTGTTGCATCATATGTGTTTGGAAAAAAAAAATACCATCTTTCCTCCGGTGTCTCTCCTTTACTCTCATAACACTACCACACTCTTCACCCGGAGAGAGCACCAAATCCCACAGATGAAGGGCTCAGTTCCACAAGACTGTTCCCCCACTTTAGATGCCAAAGGCTATTAGTAGGTTCCTAGGTTACCCACAACTTCTGTCCTACTTGGCTACACATTGGAGTTTCCCATGACCTCTTCCCCCATGTATTTGATTATTTGCTAGAGTGGCTCACAGAACTCAGGGAAACAAGTTTACCAGCTTATTAAAGGAAATGATAAACCATACAGATGAAGAGACATATATGTAGGGTAATGTCTGGGAGGGTCCTGAGCAGAGAAACTTCTGTCCCTGTGAAGTAAGGGTGTGTCACCCTCCTGGCACGTGGATATGTTCACAAAACTAGAAGCTCTCTGATCCCCCTAGTAACTGGGATTTTTATGGCAGATTCCTGATGCAGGCATAATCGATTATTAACTCCATTTCCAGTTCCTCTCCTATCTCTAGAGGAGTGGAGATATGTGGCAGAGACTAACATGTTTTTTTCTAATATCTCACAGTATGGTAATTTTATACTTAATATTTTGAAGAACTACCATGCTGTTTTCCACAGAGGCTGTACCATTTTACATTCATACATAACACATTTGTTAAACACCTATGGTGAGCATCGAATGTTAATGAAGGCAAGAGCACGGATTCCAGAAAATGACAGTAAAAGCAAGCAGAGTAACTAGTATGTGTCCTGCAATGGCAAGTGGTGTGTCATGGGACTTAGCTTGAAGGCTTGGCGTTTGGAGAGTGAGGTCAGATGATGTGGAAGGACTGCTAAGAGGAAGGAAATGTCACTGAAGAAAAAAGACTTCTGCACAACTGTTTTCCCCAGGGTTGGTGCTGATTGAATCTATGTGGTAAATCTCAATGCGTCCAATTTGTTTTTGTAAACTCGAAAAAATATATTTACTTTTCCATCTTCAGCAACTACCATAACTTCCATAGTATTACCACAATGGTTGTTTCTATGGGGAAGTTTATCTGCAACTCTCTCTATGAACTAAGTAATGGTGGGGACTGATAATTTCAGGTATACTGAAATGTACTCAAACTGGAATTAGAGAAACTCAGAGCTGGAAAAGATCTTTCTCTCTACACTTTATAAATGAGAAATCTGAGACCATAAAGTTTAATTGAACCTGCCACTCAAATAGCTCCTTAGTTGTCGGTGGCAGGGTTAGTAAAAACTCTGCTGCTCTGATTCAGTCCTAATCTCTGTCGCAGTCATAATTTACACTGGAATGGGTGAATCAAAGACAAAGAGTTGTAAACATTAATGTGTCATTTGTATTCACCAAAACTTGCATTCAAACAAAAATCCCAAGTGGCTTTCCCATTTTCCCCAACTTAAACTAACAACCCATTATTATGTCATGTTTCATACAGATTTAAGTAACCTCACCTTCACAATTTGTGACCACAGCCCACTTCATTTCCAATTCACTGCATACAGTAACAAAAATCAGCAAAGAAAAGATTTAGCAGGCCAAAGAAAAGTCAAGTAAGTGAGGTCTGTGGCTTTATAGCCTTACTCATTTAAAACTTCACCTACTGTAAAATGTGGCTTATCTTACAAGGTATAATCAAGTTTAACCTGATTATTACAGTACTCTCTCAGTCCTAAGAAACTACATGTATGTCTACTAAAATGCATGTTTACATTTTATTATAATCATAAATCCTTTTTAGTCAATTACCAAAAGAATTTAAGAACATGAAGTATATATTTCTTAAGAAACGATTTTTTCAGAATTTAACCTCTATTAAATAAACCCAGGTTTCATGGTGTTTGATCTGCTATTTGACTTCAAAACCTAGTTTAAATCTGCAGAATAACTTGTAGTACTGGCATAGTCAGTAATCAGTTATTTTTTTTTAAATGTGTTTTAAAATACAAGTTTTGTTCTCCTTTTTTTTTTTTTTAAGGGTAAGCCATCTCCCTTCCCTTTCCCTCTTCTTCCCTTCTCCTCTTGCATAATTCTTGGTGGTGAATTTTGAGCTCTCAGGTAAGAATGTAGTGATCCAGGAAGCTTCCTGTAATCTTGGCCTGAGCAGTTGATTGATTGAAAGGTGATGGGTGTGTAAGACTTGCCTTGAGAGCTGCTAATTAGTATGTAAATGTCCAATTTCAGCCTCGTAAGTATTCTCAATAGTCTACATAATTCTTACCTGTAGTCTTTCAAACCTGTGATAACATGATATTTTCATTCCTTAAAATCAAGTCACTTCAGGTACTGGCTCACTGCATCTTTGATATTCATGAATTTCTTTTTCTGAAGTGAATTCCCTTCCTAGAGTTTATATTGGGGACTTCATCCCATTCTAAACATGGAAAGATTCTATACAGACTGAGGGGAGCAGTAAGCCTGATTTTTTTCAAACTATAAAAATAGAAAGCATTCATAACAGACAGGACTGTACTGGTGGGTAAAAAAACTAGTGAAACCATGTACCAGACAATAATCTTTGTGTTTTAAAGTAAAAGTCTTTTCCTTTAGCCTCCCAAACTTCCCCTCAGTCTCAAAAGGCTGACTCAGGAATTAATGATTAGGAAATATTGTTGCAGCTAAAAACTAGTTAAAACAGTCTCAATTTTGTTATGCCCTGCCTTGGCCCACTAGCTTATCGCTAATATTTACTTTCCAGTTAGAATTCTATTGCACCTAGTGTTTTCTTTTGTAACTGAAACACTCCCTAATACTCCTTTCCCTGTAAGCAATCTTCTTTTCAGAGAAAAGGTCAAAGAACAATAACCCCAAAGACAACAAGAAACCATCACTGGACTGATTGACGCCAGATTTGATGACTTTGAAATGATCTATGAATGAAGAATAATATAAACACCTTAATCAATAACCACGTCTTTTGAGCTAAACCTTTAAAACCCCTTACTACCCCCTCTCAAGACAGGACACAGTTTTAGGCATTAGCCTGCTGTTCCTCCTTTACCTGGCAAAGCAACAAAGCTGTTCTTTCTGCTCCACCACCCAAAACTCCTGTCTCTGAGACTTAGTCGGTGCCAGTGTTCAGAGGCCACTTTTCAGCTACACTAGTGACTGAAAATAAATTGTTCTCCCTGAAGATGATTATTGGAATAAAACAAAGTCAACTTTATATACCTTCAAAACCCTGAGGTAAACAGCTTTGGGTGGAAGCGATATGTACTGGGAAACTTTTTTAAAAAAGAGAAACATCTTGCCCAAGATTCAAACTCATTCCTTTAGGGCCAGCTTAATTGCACAAGTTTTATGCTAATTATTGTTCTATTAAAGATTTGGCAGCTTTACAAAAATCCTAAACTTGTATATGCACGTTCAAAATACCCTATTTCAATGGCCCAAAGTTTGGCTAGGAAGGCATTTCAGATAATGCCAATCTGTAGTAATGCTTTTTTTTTTTTAAACCTATGGGTGGTTTATAATTTATAGTTTCTTAGGAATTTGCTTAACAAGTGTGGATGTGATTAGGTGCCTGTCCCAAACCGAAATCTGTGTTGATATCAAAATGAAAGCCTTTCAAAAGTTGAAAGGACCATTTTTGTTGGTGAGTGTTATTCCTACACTTGGTGTGAATTTCACTCCTAGCAGATCTTTCGCAGGATAGAGGTTGGGTTTTCAATATCCAGAATTCATTAAAGAGCATAGATCCACAAGTTATTAAAAAGTGTAAGGAAGACCATAAACAGTACAATGGAGATAGAGTAAGCCATCATTCCATGTACTGGGGAGTATTGGCAAAAAATTAAGTAAACGTCTCTTGATTAAAAAAAAAATAAAGGTGGCTGTAAGAAAAAGATACTTTGACCCAGAGCTAGTCACGTATATCAAGTGAAAAATAACTGAGATGATATAGGTACTTGAGAGTTGCTACTCTGCTAATAATAAGTAGAGTGGCACATAAGGGGGAATTTGGGGAGGTGGAAGGCTTGGGAATAGTTTGAGCTAAAGATGTACATCGTTAAAGGAAAACTATTATTTGTCTTAATCTTGTGTTAACAAAGTCTAAATAATTGGGTTAAGCCTTGAAGAATTATGTCACGGTGAATGTAGGTTGTATTCTATGCTTCTTTTCCAAGATCCTATCTGTGAAAGATATATTTTCACTATAAAAAATAGTAATACCATAGCAATATCATCTGCCAAGTGTGGGTCACCAGCATCATCATTAAACTTCCCAGATTATTTTTGAGGAGGCACAGAAATGTGACAGAGGTGGAGAGCTGGGTAATTTTTTTTTTTTTTTTTTCTGTTTTAGGGCTGCACCTGCAGCATATGGAGGTTCCCAGGCCAGGGGTCAAATTGGATCTGTAGCTGCTGGCCTACACCACAGTCACAGCAATGCTGGATCCAAGCCACATCTGGGACCTATACCACAGCTCATGTCAACACCGGGTCCTTAACCCACAGAGCAAGGCCAAAGATTGAACCCACATCTGCATGGATCCTAGTTGGGTTCGTTAACCGCTGAGCCACAAAGGCAACTCCCAGGGTAATACTGATGTCATTGATAAACAGTATAATTGAGACATGGTGTGGAGGTAATGGGCACTAGGCATGACCTTGGAGGTGGAAAGGAGAGGATCAAGGAAGAGCTGCCTTTGCTCAAGCCGCCTCCCCTCAATGCCTCTCCAAGACATTCTCCCTGGGGATCAGACCTCTAGGTCAGGGGCTCTACATTCAGTGGGTTTGGTACTGTTCATAAAAGTCCATGATGAAAATCCCCAAGACGTTTTATGTTGCCTTTGGGAGTGGTGGGGAGGGACTAAGTTTCATTCTAGCTCTTAGATCCTGAACTGGGCCAGAAAATTCCTAATTCACAAATTTACATTATTACTGTGCTTATCATCAAAGTTTGCCAAAGAATGGAAAAGCAGAGGCCAAAAGACCAAGTATCCTAGAACATGGTAGAATGGTCTCAACTTCTTATTTTCCTGGTACAAATTAGACACCCCCCCCCCCCCCCGTTTAAAAAGCATCACCTAAAAGAAACCTTTTATAATTCTCAAGACTAGAACAGTAATGAGAGGCAAGGTAGAAAACTGAGTTGACTTCTTTGCCGGCACTTCAAACAGATTTCAATACTGTGGAATTATCTTGGGAGCTATTATCTCTTGAACTCCAGGTGGTTAAAGATGATTATAAGACATGATCTGTTGCTTAAGGATTTGCTGACATCTATTGCCTTTTTTTCCTCCAAATGAATGCAGAGGTGACATTTCTGAGTTAATAAAGGATCTGAGAAAGATGTGACCTTGAGCAATACTTTTATTCATTACTTCCCACAGTCTAACTCCTCTGTCACACCCTCCCACTCACCCACACTTACCCACTTCCTCATCATTATTAATCTAACCTGAATCACTCTATTCTTCTTTAAGAGAACACACCCCACTAATAGCAGTGAATCATAGACACTCTTGCTTCTTTGGTCTCTAATGAACTTGACAAAATGTAGATCTAATAGAGTAAAACACAACAGGAACTTTGAATGAAAGGAGCTCTTTAGGTTCTTGTTCAGTATATTACTCTCAGTATTAGTTACCAGGTACATTTTCTGGTTTCCTGGGGGTGAATGGGTTTTTATCATACAAACCGTATTGATCCTCCCCATATCTGCAGGCTTGAAGTAGTCTTTCTACCTCTCAGGCATGCCTAGGAACCAAGTCAAGGGCTCTTTCATCTTGAAGTTGAAAATAAAATCTTTTCTTGTTTAACCTGGTTAAAGAATATTAAACAGTTTACCCTCAAAGGTGGCCCTATGATAACAAAGTCTTCAACTGTTTCTACATGAGAATCAATTACACATTATAGAATTCCATATAAAATATTTAGATAATACAGAAAAGAAACAGAATTAGTTTGACAATTACTCAAAAGGAAATTTATGAGATGACAGGGCACAAGACACATCCTTACCATGGATAGTCTATGAGATTTAATTCATGGCAAGAGAAACCTAGAGGAGAGATTTTGAAGGTGATTTTCAACTTATATCCCAAGGTCATAAGAAATATGGAAAGCCAGTTGAGAGAATTTAGTAGATTTTGTGAGTTTTAAAAATTTAGTCAAACTTGTCCCAATGGACTTAATAAATCAACTTAATCATGTGGATTTTACACAATTCTCCACCCAAGTGGACTTTAATTCTGGTTTTAAAAGTGTGTACTTGGAGTTTCCTTGTGGCACAGCCAGTTAAGAATTGAGTGTTGTCACTGCTGTGTCTTGGGTTGCTGCCACGGTATGGGTTCAGGCTCTGGCCCAAGAACTTCCACGTGCCATGGGCTCGGCCAAAAAGATAAAAAGGGTGTGTATTTATAGTTTAATTGTTTAAAAAAATACCTATGAAGGAAGTTCCCTGGAGGTCTAGTGGTTAGGACTCAGCACTTCCACCCCTGTGGCCTGGGTTCAGTCTCTGGTCTGGGAACCGAAATCCCACATCAGGCCGCTGCACACCACAGCGCAAAAATACATGAAAAAATAAATAAATAAATAAATAAATAAATAAATAAATAAATAAAAAATACTTGGGGTTACTAGCTATGTCCAGAAAAGTCAAAGGAATGGAATTTAGGACATCCTAAGATTATTAAGATTTTTAAAGTAATGCTAAAGCAAAAATTTTTTTAAAAAAATCCACTGCAATAAAATTTTAAATTGTGGCTTACGTGTGTGTGTGTATGTGTTTGTACAGAGAAAGAGAGATAGAAAAAGAAGTAGAGGGAGAGAGACAGAGTCAGAGAATTCACTATTCTCTTCTTGCTATTAAAAAAGGAAAAAACCCTCATAAAGGCTTTTAGGTTTATGTCATCATCCGACCAACAATAATCACTGACAAGAATGAATGGAAGCAGTGTTTTATCACTCCCTGATGAACAACAAAGTGGTGAACAGTAGCCTTGGGTACTGAAGAAATTTCAAAACATGGAGAAAAAGCCTGCTTTGGGTTAATATTAATTACTATTATCATTGAATTCTCTTTCTTAAATTGTTCTCTAAGGTGGAATTAAGAGTCCTTGCCTTCCGGCTTTCTGGGGCAGTGTTCTTCCCTGTCTGAAGAGTTCCATTTGAAACATAGTGTCGTGGTTCAGAAACAACAAACTTCAGTAGATTTCAAGCTCCTAAAGACATGAAAATGGTTGCTAGGCTTTATCTACACGAACAATGAAAACTATAAGGGCTATATTCCAGATCCCTTACCCTAAATTGAGAGTATTTTCGTATCTGAAACCGTAAGTAAACACAAACTTATACACGGGAATATCATTCGATTCCAGCAACACATGGAAGTCAGACACGTAGGTCAACAAATGCACAATTCTGAAATACAGATCGTTCTGAGTACTTGGTCTGAAGTTCTTTGAAAATCTGGCCAAAACAATCCCATTTAATATACCAGTTCACATAATAAGCAAGTCAGAAATTTGCCAGGCAAGATGTTGTTTTCCTTTTTGGAGCCAGCAAAAACACAGCTCTAAGCTTACGTTGTAATGATAAAAGGCTTTTGGAGCAGCTGATTTTAGGGAATCATAAAAACAACCCAACCTTATGCCTTAAGGTGTAAACAATATGCAGAGTATGCATTGAGCTTCTACTGTCAAAGCAAATCACTCTGCTTTTTTCAGTGTAACTGATGCCAATGGATGAGTTAAAGGGAGAAATAAATGTACAGACTGAGCCCTGTGGCTTGCTGAGGTGAATTACACCTATGTCACAAAATCATGAGTTCTCTCATTTTGTAATTTTGAGATTATGTAACTTTTGAAACAATTAAAAGGATTGGAATACATTGTTAATTATATGTGGAAGCCTCGAGTTTTCTGCTGTTTATGGCTTCAACTGAGAGAGATCCCAGGGACCAGAGCATTTTTTAAACAATCTGTGGCCTTTTCGGGGGAAATAAGTGAATGGATGGAAGGATTTTATGATGCATTCCTTTAACTCAATTAGGGAATGGTGAATATAGTTCCCTATGTAACATAACAACTAATGAGTGTTTCCTAGACACCTACTGCTGTTTTCGCCTGTCATGAATTCTCATTTAATTCTCCAGTAGCCAGGAGGTTGATACCATTATCCCCACTTTATGGATGGAGAAACTGAGACAGAGACACTACATTATAAAGCACGCAAAATAATGGTGTTGGGCTTTGAACCTAGGCAACTGGACGCCAACATTTACATCTCTAATCACTGCATTAGGTTATGTTCAGGATCTGTATTTACATTCCACTGTTTAGGGCGTGGTAAATTCTTTCTGGGTACTGGCTACTTCTAAACCATTACTATGATATGTTAGTAAAAAGACAGTATCAACGTTTAAAATGGCCATTCGCTAGGATTCAAAACACTGGATCCTTAAAATTCCAAACTTGGATGTGACTCAGAAATTACTCAACTGTCTTTTCCTTACCTAGTGCTCCACCCAATTTAGTTAACTTTGTTGTTGCGCAGCAACAGAACATCAGCACACAGTAAAGGATTATTTTAGACTAAGGATGCTGCTGCCCAGCATTCAGAGAGGGCAAAATTCTGGACCAATACAATCATATTTAGCGATTGCTGTGCTTCCTGTGTTGCACCACGACAAATTTCCTTGGGCTACATTTTTTTTTTTTCAGACTTGACTTAATTTGAAGCCAAGCTAAAGAATCTAAATATTGAGGTAGATTCAGCAGAAAACTCGTGGAGGGGCCGCCGAGTTTGCGGCAACCAAGGCCGAAAATGAGCTCAACTGCATCCGCTATTGGATATCTAACCTGTTAGACTTTCAAAAGGCCATTAAGCCAGCGCTGCTCTTTCGGAGTTTCTGCCTCCGGAGTTTACAAGCTGTAAATTTAACACAGCCGGCCCCGCGGCTCTGGGTCTCCTGGAGCTTGAGGAAAGGCCCTTGCTGTGGGGAGCGTGAAGACGACACAGACGAGGGCCAGATCAGGGCAGGCATTCTCAGGCGTCCTTCACAAACACACAAAACCCAGGAAGCAGGAAAGGAAGGCGCTCCAAGGAAAGAGCAGGGAGGAGAAGCCGCGCAGAGAATCACTCCCTTCTCCAGAACGGTTAGCGGGTTTAGAAGCTCAGCCTGGCGCGCGCGTGACGCCTGGGGAGACTCACGGCCGCGCGCGCGCAGTCCCGAACTTCCCGCGCGCTGGGCGGAGCAGAGCCGCGCGCGTCAGTCAACTCGGCCAATCACATTTCTCTGCCCCACCCGTGTGGAGCCCGCCTCGCCCCGCCCCCTTGCAGAGGCTCGGGGTCGCGCGCGCGCAGTTGTGACTCTCCGGCTGGTGAGGCAAAGCCAAATTGCGCGCGTCAGTCAAGCTGGCCAATCGCGCGTCTCTTCGGCCTCCCTCGCGGCCCCGCCTCCGAGACGCTTGGCTGAGGGTTGCGGCCGCACCCTCTTCCGTCGCAGCGTGGGGATGGCCGAGGGAGGTAGGGTGCAGGGCGCTGAGTGGGTCTCTGTTCAGGAGTTGACTGGGGAATGGAGCTGCGCTCCCTATGCGCGGACTCGGAACCTCTCAGCTCCACCTCAGGCCTGAGGACTCGAGGCTGGAGTGGGCTTTCTGCAGTGGCGGGCGGGGAGGGAGGACGCCTCCGTCTGGTAGTTTGCCGGGTAAAGTTGATGTCCTTTGTTTAAGAAAAAAACTTCAGTCTACTCTCCTTTTCAGGGTCTCTGTTAATGGAAAACAGAGCATTCGGAGTGAATGAATCTGTGCTTATGCTCCTTGTTCCTCAGGCCTGGAGCGTCGGTCATTGGTTCTAGTTACACAGTTTTTAGGATTATGGTAGTATGACTAGTCTGATTATGTGTTTTTGAGTCAAGACTTCAGTTGTATTCTCTCTCACTGTGAAGCTGGCATAATGAAATTAAAGAATTCCCGACTGTGCAAAGCTGTTATTCTCCCTACCCTCCATATGGCAGATTTTGAGGACTTAATCAATAAAAACAAGTGGAGAATTGTTTCTGTGAGAAGCTAGCTGGTTAACTTGTCTGAAAAAAACTAGTAGTCACCATATGGACCAACACTATCTGATTTAGGGAGGTAAATGGGACATTGCAAGAAAGATCAAGAACGAATCATAACTTCCCTAAGTGTAAAGGGAAGTTGCGGGCTTACTTGTGGATGTACAACAGTAAAAAAAAAAATTCCTTGATAAGAGTTGAGGAATGTAGAGGTATGGGTTCATTTGATTTCCATTATTGCTTTTTTAGAAGTAAATCAAGATTTCAAGATGGTAAGTCCAGACTCAGCTGTGATTTTACCTAGCACTCCGCAAGCCGGTGCCAATCCACCATCTCCGCATACAAGTAGTTCAAGAAAACAAGTATGAAAATCTTATTCTTTCAATTTTATATTTCTAAGTATTGTCGGGGTGGTTTTAAGTCTATTGAAGATTGTTAACAATGTGTAGACTAATAAGTAAAAATTTTATTAGCAAAAATTTTTCACATCACTCCCCTAAGATAACGTATTGGACACCCCCCAACGCCGCCCCAGTTTTCATGGTGAATCAATAACTTTCATTTAGTTTTAGTTCAGGTTATTACAATATTCTAAACAGGAAGTTTGAATCTGTGAGGTCATGAAGGTCTTTGGTAGAAAAATCCAGGTCTTTTCCTTAATTTGTAACTCTGAGGCACATAGAATAGTATCAGCGTGGGCTAGTTACTGAATAAATGTTTGTGATTACTGTAATAAGTGTCTCCACGCTGTTTTAGAAGGGGGCTGACTTTGCTAAAATTAAAAAAGAGTAAACCTTAGTGGAGCTTTCAGAAATTGGACATTGCATTATGGTTCCTTTAGATATATGGAAACAGAAAGCCATCTAGTGGTGTCTGCTATAGAAATGTAAGGTCTTGATTTTTAGTAGATTTATTTATGTCAAGAATGTTCTTCTTGGAGTTCCCTTCTGGCACAGCAGGTTAAGGATCCAGTGTTGTCACCCAGCAGCTCAGGTTGCTGCTGTGGCACGGGTTTGATCCCTGGCCTGGGAACTTATTCACGTGGTAGGTGGGGCCTTTAAAAAAAAGGGATGTTTTTCTTGATTAATAGTATCAATGTTTGATGCCTTTTTCAGCCTATGAGTGCAACCCTTAGAGAACGATTAAGGAAAACTAGATCTTCATTTAATTCCTGTTATAACGTGGTAAAACGACTTAAAGTTGAGAGTGAAAAAAACGATGAGACATTTTCAGAGAAACCAGCATTTTCAGCAGAAGAAAACTGTTTGGAATTTCAAGAAAATTTTAAACACATAGACAGTGAATTTGAAGAAAGCACATATTCAGAAAATACCTTCAAGAATATCAGTGCATGTGAATCTAATTCATTTGATACTGAATCATGCAGAGATCTTCAAAATGAGAATCTTCCTAAACAAGGAGTAAACAAAGAAAAAGCAAAATTGGTGAAGCAGATTCAGGAAAAAGAAGATCTTCTTCGAAGGCTAAAACTAGTCAAAATGTATAGATCAAAGGTGAGAATTTCAGAACCATTGCCTAATAATTTTTTGATTTTTTGATAAATGGTAGGAAAGCACTTCATAAAGTTTATTTTAGTATAATAAGAAATAAGCCAAGAAACTTGGCTCCCAGCAACTTTAACTCAAATATAAGTCATAGATTAGAGTAGAAGAGGCCTTTAAACACCAGAAAGTTCCAGCCCTGATTTAATATGCAGTTGAAGCTTTTCTCTCTAGTTTCCAGCCCACAGCAGTATCAGAGGTTTCAAATGTTAGCTGTAGGTTGCAATGAGAACAGAAGTAACAGCTGATAGGGAATGAGTAGAAAAGCTAAAAATGGGCCACAGAATGTAATAAGCATTTTTAGTAGTGATCTTGGGTTATTCCAAATTATTAAAATGTTCCAAGCATTTTCTTCAAGAAAATAACAAATATATATTAGATTTTAGATTTCAACTCAGATAGCTGAAATAAACAGAACTTGAGCATTTGGAAGAAGATGGCCCTTACCTGGATCATTCATCTATACTGAAATTGCTCCTTCTACCTCAGCAACGTGGGATAGATGATGGAATACTATATCTTACTTGCTCTCTTGAATTTAGAGGATTTAAAAAAAAATAACAGTTTTAGAGGTAGTAATGTTGAAAAATTAATTTGGTATTATTTTTAAAAGTGCAGCTGTAATAGAAAAATATTTTTTTAAACCCATATTGTTGGTTCTTTACATAATTTTGCCCTACTTAAGGATGGCCCAGAGCTTAAACCCAACAAAACAGTCATCGAACTCAACTTGAGTGACAGTGTAACCATTTTACTTAAAACCATCCTACTTTTTTCCCGGGTAGAAGTTCCATTCATATCCAAGTGTGTTACCCTTTAAACCTATTACTTATTGACTGATTTAACAATTTCCATTAAGTAAGTTAAAATAGGGTGGCTATCAAGCTATTGACATACCTTTTTTTTTTTCCTGTTTCAGAATGACCTGTCTCAGTTACAGTTGTTAATAAAGAAGTGGAGAAGCTGTATCCAGCTGTTGCTTTATGAGTTGCAGTCAGCTATGTCAGAAGAGAACAAGAAACTAAGCCTTACTCAGCTGATAGACCACTATGGGTTAGATGATAAACAACTACACTATAGCAGAAATGAAGAAGAATTTATAGATGTTTAATTCATATTTTTTTCTCCAGAATATCTTTGTGAATGACAACCTAACTAAAAAATACTTATACATTTTAAAGGGAAGATATAAACCATTAGGGCTTAGAGAAAGGTATCCTGGTGAACCTGGATCAATTTAGAACCTCTGTTATATAAATATAAACTAGGTTCTAAAATGAAAATTTAGTATTTTGAATAAATTTGCCAAAGAAAACTTGACAGTTAAGGAAACGTGAAAAAAATTAAATCATAAAATTTGGAGAATTGTGGAAGTGAGGTTTTTTTTTTTTTTTTTTGTCTTTTTGCCTTTACTAAGGCCAGACTTGTGGCATATGGAGGTTCCCAGGCTAGGGGTCTAATTGGAGCTGTAGCCGCTGGCCTGCGCTACAGCCACAGCAACGCAGGATCTGAGCCACATCTGCGACTTACACCACAGCTCATGGAAACGCCGGATCCTTAACCCACTGAGCGAGGCCAGGGATCGAACCCGCAACCTCATGGTTCCTAGTCAGATTCGTTAACCACTGAGCCACAACGGGAACTCTGGAAGTGAGTTTTAATACATTGTTTATTGTGATAAAAAGTTTTATTTTAAATGTTAAAAAAATACATTTTGTGATTGTCTAAACCTAAACTTGTCTAAAAATGCCTGCTTCTCCTAAGTTTATGATCTTGTTTGCATTCATTTACCACATATTTCCATCTGGATGGCCTAACAGGTGATTAAACTCGTATGTTCAAAATTATATTAGTTTCCGTCTCTTCAGATTTGTTACTTGTATTCCTCATTTAGTGAAATGATCATCTGTTTCTTATAAAACCTCATATCTTCCTCTCCCACTTTGAGGCATCTTGGCCTACAAGGCCTTTTACATTTATCTACCTTTCTAGTTTTATCTGTGAAATAAGTTAAACTTAGATTATCTACTGCATTAACAGTGACTACTCAGCCAGAAACCCACCTTCACTGGGTTGGGGTTCTGGCTGCCATCCTGGCTATAGACAGACTTATGACCTAAGCTGGCCCAGTCCTTGAGAATTTGGAATTGAGCTCAGGAAAGAAAGCTCATTTCTTTTTTGGCTGGAGCTGTTGTGTGTAAACTCGGAAGCAGAAAAGCTTGTGTGATTAAGAAGGGTAGTCTGTGCCCTTACGGAGAAAGGCAGAGGTGATAGAGGGAGAGAGAACTTTGTGGATCAGTGGCTTCCTGGTTCTGGTTTCCAGACTTCCTGAGAGCTTTTTGGATTTCTTTTCTTGGGTCCTTTTAAGGGCTAAGACAGTTTTACTTAGTTTTTAAAAAATTCTCCTCCCAATCTTTTAAATAAAAAAGAGTATTTCCCCACTGTGTGATCAATAGTCACTGCCCTAATCTTTTCCCCCAACCTACTCTCCAAATGTTCCTTACTTTCATCCCTGGCCTTCTTCATGATCCACCAAAACTATTAATGTTGCCATATCAGAACCCTGCTCTTGCATCCGGTCTAATAGTTAGAGCCCTTGCCAATAATTACCTGCCCTCCCCTGCCAAATTCTTGCTTTCCAGACACTGCCATTGTCATTGGCTTCTGTGAACCTAAGAGGACTGGCCCACTCTCACAGGTGACTCACCTGGCTCTGGAAATCCTGGGTGGGTATCCATGAAGAGCTGTGGTGACCAGCCTCCACTGCTTCTTGCTGCCCAGCCAGAGGTCCTAAATGTGGCATCAGAAGTGGTCTTCCTGGTGATGCTGCTGGCATTTGACTCGGCTGCCTGCCGCCGACTAGCACATTCCCTGGGTTGTCCTTACATGTCCACTTGGGGGAACTATAGCATCAGTGGGATTCTGGTTCTGGGAGAGTTTGGGAGCATTTGAGGGTATAGTAATAGGGATTTCCAAGGCATTGGCTGAGTGCTGAGGGCTCCAACAGCCCAGTGGGCACTTCTTAAATTATTTTTTATTTTTTTTTTACATTATACCCAGCTGTACAGCGTGGTGACAGGGTTACACATCACAAGTGGTTAGACGTAGTTCCCAGTGCTATACAGTAGGATCTCCTTGCTCTTCCAGCCCAGAGGCAACACTCTACAACTATTAACCCCAGACCCCTCTACCATCCCATTCCCTCCCCCACCCTTTTGGCAACCGCAAGTCTGTTCTCCAAATCCTTGATTTTCTTTTATGCATAAAGTTTCATTTGTGCAGTATATTGGATTCCAGTTATTAGTGATATCATATGGTATCTGTCTTTCTCCTTCTGACTTACTTCACTCAGTATGAGGGTCTCTAATTCCATCCATGTTGCTGCAAATGACATTATTTTATTCTTTTTTATGGCTGAGTAGTATTCCATTGTGTATATATACCACATCTTCCTAATCCAATCATCTGTCGATGGACATTTGGGTTGTCTCCATGTCTTGGCTATTGTGAATAGCGCTGCAATGAACATGCATGTGCAGGTGTCTTTTTCAAGGAAAGTTTTGTCCGGGTATATGCCCAAGAGCGGTATTGCTGGGTCATATGGTAGTTCTATGTATAGTTTTCTAAGGTACCTCCATACTGTTTTCCATAGTGGTTGTACCAGCTTACATTCCCACCAACAGTGCAGGAGGGTTCCCTTTTCTCCACACCCCCTCCAGCAATTGTTGTTTGTGGATTTGTTAACGATGGCCATTCTGACTGGTGTGAGGTGGTATCTTGTAGTAGTTTTGATTTGCATTTCTCTAATCATCAGTGATGTTGAGCATTTTTTCATGTGCTTGTTGGCCATCTGCATCTCTTCTTTGGAGAACTGTCTATTTAGGTCCTTTGCCCATTTTACAATGGGGTTGTTGGTTTTTTTGCTGTTGAGCTGCATAAGTTTTTTATATATTTTTGAGATTAAGCCCTTGTCAGTTGCATCATTTGACACTATTTTCTCCCATTCTGTAAGTTGTTTTTTAGTTTTCTTTTTGGTTTCCTTTGCTGTGCAAAAGCTTGTCAGCTTGATTAGGTCCCATTTGTTTATCTTTGCTTTTATTTCTGTTGCTTTGGGAGACTGACCTGAGAGAACATTTGTAAGGTTGATGTCAGAGAATGTTTTACCAATGTTTTCTTCCAGGAGTTTAATGGTATCTTGTCTTATATTTAAGTCTTTAAGCCATTTAGAGTTTATTTTTGTGCATGGTGTAAGAGTGTGTTCTAGTTTCATTGATTTGCATGCAGCTGTCCAGGTTTCCCAGCAATACTTACTGAACAGACTGTCTTTTTCCCATTTGAAATTCTTGCCTCCTTTGTCGAAAATCAGTTGACAGTAGGCATCTGGGTTTATTTCTGGGTTCTCTGTTCTGTTCCATTGGTCCATATGTCTGTTTTGGTACCAATACCACACTGTCTTGATTACTGTGGCCCTGTGATGAGGCAATCCCTTTTTAATAATTTCTGTTGAATTTCACCTCCATTTAATAGGATATATTTATTAAGAAATACTGAATACTGTATTTTCATTCATAAAAATGAAAGCTAACAGCACAGCACTTGCTTTGTGTCAGTTTTAAAAATGTTATTTGAGTATCATAATTACCCCAGTTTTAAAAATAAGAAATGTAAGATTAATTATTTGAAAACTAAGTGGCTTTTTTTGATTTGTTTTTCCTTTTGTTTTTGTCTTTAGGGCTGCAGCCTATGGAGGTTCCCAGGCTAGGGGGCAAATTGGAGACATAGCCACTGGCCTATGCCACAGTCACAGCAACTCCAGATCCAAGCCTCATTTGTGACCTACACCACAGCTTGTGGCAACACCAGATCCTTTAACCACTGAGCAAGGCCAGGGGTCGAACCCGTATCCTCATGGATACTAATCGGTTTCTTAAGCTAGTGAGCCACAATGGGCATTCCTAAGTGGTTATTTTTAAACATAAGTGGGCAGAGCCAGAATTTGAACCCAAGCAACCTGGCAAGAGAACCCATACTCTTTTAAGTCCTATCCTCAAAACCATCTTAAGTTTGACCCAATTAATTAGACTACTACTTGATAATATAGATAATGTTTTAAAGGGCTATAAAAATATGAATATAATTGTTCTTAGTTCAGAAGAAGCTGAGAGTAATCAGTATCATGGACATAATCAAGGAAGGACTGGGTTGCATGACCCATGTTCCCTTCCAAACCACCAGCCAACACTCCCAAACCAAGGGAGGGCTCTCGCTGAAAGCGCTGCTCCTAGAATCCAGCTTTGGGGGGGGGGGGGACAAGAGGTTCCTGCTAACCTCCACTTTATGCCTCAAAGCAAGGAGCATTGCCAGAATCACCCAGGGTGGACACTAAGAAATAGAAACCACTATTTAGTTTGTTAAGATCTGGGAATCCACAAGCACTGTCCAGTGAAATTTGTGGCCTTGACTAGTAGCAAATGGTTGACTCCAGCCAGCAGGACAGAGAACTTCTGACATTCTAAAGTACAAAATGTTTTCACCCCTTACATACTTCCCACCCACCTCCCACATTCCCCATCTTAATGATACTTTTGAAAGTACCCTGGTTATCAGCGAATGCTTCCCTGCTTAAGCAGCCAAGCCGATTACGTCAGGAATTATTCCAGTATAAGGAGGGGGGTGATCAAAATGATGTTAGTTCTATTATTTTCCTTGCAATTCCCATCCACCACCGATCACTGTACAGGTGATCACTTATGGTATTGGCAATTTCTAAACAGAAGATTTTAAATCTTCTAAATTTTTTTTCTAAATAGAATTTTATAATTGCTCTTTTGTTTTTCTACATCATTGTGTACAATGGATATGGTATTGCAGATTAAACAACATTTAACTCACAAAATGCAGAACAATAAGACATTGACGTCATTTGGAGATTGTGGTCAGTGATCCCAGGGGTACAGAAGCCCATAGGCTATGGACAGTGAAAACAGTTTTCTGAGTAATTTTCTCATTACTTAATTATCATCATCTTCATGAATAAAGTGATAAACTACTTCATGGAAATGTAAGGATTCTGATGACCAGATTCCTGTGTGTGTGTGTTTGTGTGTGTGTGAATGTGTATGTTGTTCCCCACACCAAGCAATTCTCAAATGCCATCTATATGTCCTAAAATTCAACTCGATTCTGACACTTCTATCTGGCAATTGCATCAGATTCCACAAGCAAAGGACTCAGTCCCATAAGACTGCCCTCCACTTCAGATGCCAACTAAAGCCCAGGTTGTTTCCTGTGCTTCTGACTGACTGGCAGTAAATCAGAGGTTCCCACAACTGCCCCCCTCCATGGGTTCAATTAATTTGCCAGAGTAGTTCACGGAACTCGAGAAACATTTTATTTACCATATTACCAGTTTATTATTAAAAGAATCTGACTCAGGAACCTCCAGATGGAAGAGCTGCATAGGGCAAGTTATGGGGAAAGGCTCAGAGCTTGCTTGCTCTCTCTCGGCACGTTCCAAACCCCGTCCTTGCGGGGGTTTTTATGGGGGCTTCATTAAGTAACCATGATTGATTAAACCTTTATTGTTCCTGGGGGTGAGGTGTGTGTGAGGGTGGTATTTAGTTGGAAAGTTCAAACTCTAATCACAGGGTTGTTCTCCTGGCAACCAGCCCCCATATCCTTGTGTGCATTCCAAAAGTCACCTCATTAACATAACAAGACACCTATACCCCTCTGATCACTTAGGAAATTCCAAGGGTTTTAGGATCTCTGTGCCAGTGATAGTGTCAAAGACCAAATACATATTTCTTATTGTAAACCCCAATATCACAAAATGAGAAAGTGCTTTTTTTTCTGTTTACTGAATCCGATTGGGTAGGGCACAAAATTAAGTTCTGTTGCAATAAATATGAAATATATAAAATCATTATGTTTCTCTCAAAGAAAATATGTTATAATTTACAAATGATTTAGGGCTTGATAAAAGTAAACATCTTGTTTCCATTGGTAGGACAGGGAAAAATAAACATTCTGTTATTTTCTGGTTATAGAGAAAGTGGGAATTATAGAAAATTATAAAAGATAAAAATCATTCATAACCTCACTGGTAATTTTATAAAATTAGAAATATCTAGTGGAGTTCCCGTCATGGCTCAGTGGTTAACGAATCTGACTAGGAACCATGAGGTTGAGGGTTCGATCCCTGGCCTCGCTCAATGGGTTAAGGATCCGGCGTTGCCGTGAGCCATGGTGTAGGTTGCAGACACGGCTCGGATCCCGTGTTGCTGTGGCTGTGGTGAAGGCCAGCAGCTACAGCTCCTGTTAGACCCCTAGCCTGCGAACCTCCATATGCCACAGGTGCGGCCCTAGGTAAGGCAAAAAGACAAAAAAAAAGAAAAAAAAGAAATATCAGTAGTGACTAAGAATGATTTTTTTTGACTTTAAGACTTGATATACTACTATTGTGAAAATAATTTTTGATCAAATTAAGACATTAAAAAAGATCTTGAATACATTCTGAGTTAAAATATTGTTCATTCTTGAATAAAAACAATTCATGATATTTTAGATATTTATTCATGCAGGATAAACATTTTTATAATGATTAAGGCTAAAATCAAATAATTTGCTATTAAAAATATGCAACTAAGAGGAAACTCTACTTAAATTTTCTGAGGTGAGAGAAAGAGAAATCATTTCAACCAAATGAAATTCTTTTTAAAAAGATTGATTTGGTCTTACGTTTCCCACCAGCATTTTTACATTTGAACAAGAGCAGGAAATGTTTTCATCCTTAACCTTTCAACTTCAGCCTGTAGTACTGAAATCTGCTCTGCTTGTTCTTTTGAAATTTTTGTTAACTTTTGTTGTTGCATCATGTTTTCATATCGTTCTTTTGCAATCTTTTCACAAGTCAGTGTAGACCCTATCCCAAAAATGAAGAAGGAATTAGCTGGATTACTATCTATATTTTTATACAGAAACAACACCCAGAATCAATTAAATATAAGGAACAAATACTGGTAGCTTTATAACCACTGTATAGATTTTAGGAATCCTGATTACTTTTAAAGAAACTGACTATTGATTAAAGAAAAAACAAAACAAAACAATAACTTACCCACTGCATTACAGATGTCTTTTCTCTCCGAGACAGCTACCAACTCTTCTCGTAAGCTGCAGCTAAGAGTATAATTTGCTACATCTTTTTGATTGCTGCATCTCCCCAGTTTTTTTAGTAGTTTTTTGCAGTTTTCCACATTCTTTTTGTGGGTCTGAAATTTTTGGTCCCATAATACCCCACACAAAAATAATTTTGAAAAAAACATAAAGACATTATTCTTAAAATTTAAATGTGTTGTCATCATAAAGATATCTTACCACCACATCGCTAGTGTCTAGCATAATGCCTGCACATAGTAAGTATTTAAATTATTTGCTGAAAGATAGAATGGTATGTTAACACACATTTTAGAAGAAATTTTTCATATTCTTAAAAATGAGAGATTAAAAAACACATAGCCTTGACATTACTTTGTTTCTACTTTATATATGTTACACACAAAAAACTGAGCATTGTTAGGCAGTTAAGGTAAAACAAAGCCTTCACAATGCCAAGGAAAGACTATCAACACTTCTACTACATAAATTCAAACTGAAGTGAGATAGGAAATTCATATACTCATATATCTCCCAAGGAACTGATTCAAATGGTTAAAGAGTTGCTTCACGCTACCACAGTGGTCATGGTTGCAAAGATTTAGGGACCTCTAATTACAACCTGAATGTCAACATAAAAGGCCAAGATTCTGGTAGGTTCTATCTGAATTCATGATTTTAAAACTATTACTTTGTTCAAATCATTCACAGCTATTGGAATTATAATGATCAATATCTTTCTCACCTACCTTATCTAAAACAGCGATGGTTTGCTCCATTATTCCAATCTGAATGGCAATCAGAGTCTCATAGTTTGGTTCATTTAGGAACTTTGAAAGAAAAAAAGAAAAACCGACAATATATAAGGATAGTTTTCTGTTTATTTCAATAGATAACTTTATGAAGATTTACTTAGTTTTCAAAGTTAGTGTTTCTCGTGAAAAATAATCTATCCAAATTAGGACTGATCTGAGTTTTGTGCCAAAATATTTACCTACATTTAGCTATTGATACACTTACCTATATAGTACAATTACAAATGCCTAGAGTTTGTTTTCTCTTTCATTTATTCATTCATTTATTCAACTCACCAAATATTTATTGTGTCTCATTTGAGAGTGTCTAATATGAGTTCCATATGAACAATGTCCCAGTTAAAGACACTGAAGGAGACAACAAAGATAGATAACATGACCTGGCCTTCAAGAAAAAGAGAACATGTAGTATGATTAGTTGCCAAAAGATATGTAAAGTGACATGCAAAATAAAAGGTGGTTTGAAATGGGTTATGAGTTCTCTGAACTGGGGAAATCAAAAGGCTTTATGGATGAGATGGCATTTAAATTACAGCTTGAAAAATAGATTTGGAATGGGACAAAAAAAGGAAAAAAAGGGAAAGCTATTCCAGTGGAAGAACCAGTGTTAGCAAAGGCACAGAGGTAGAATCCTAGAAAATAAAATCAGTTTGGTTTGAGAATACTGACGTTTAAGAAGAACAATAGAACAACAGGAATGAGTTTGAAAAGATAGGTTGAAGGACACTGAATGCCATCTAAGGATTTCAGAATTAAATTGTTAGGTAAGAAGAGGCAGTTGAAAATGTCTGAGCAGAGTAGTAATGCTATTAGAGTTAAAAAAAAAATGGTAATCTGACATAGAGTATAGACTAGCGAAAAGACCCAAGGTCAAGAGACCAGGTAGGAGATTACTATAAAATACTCTAAACCATTAAATAGTAAGGACTGAAGCAGGGCAAAGGCAGTGGACAGAGAGAATGAGAATAAATGGATAAACTATGCAAGACTTGGGAGACAAGGGAAAGAGAGAAATCAAAGAGGACAGCGACTTTAACCCTGAGTGAGTGGCTGAAAGAACAGAAACAAGCAAAACAAGAAGAGGAGATGTTGGGAGGTGGGAAATATAGAAATAGAGCTTGAGAGAGGTTAGGGCACATAGCTGGATTGGAATTGCAATTGAACTGGAATCCAGAAAGCTTGGGTGGATCTTTTAGCAGTGGACACGGAAGTTAGAAAGACCATCAAAGGAGATGGCATAGAAGGAAAGACAGAGCTGAGGGCAGAATCATAAAGAATAGCTATATTTAAGAGTTAGAAACAAAAAAGAAATCAGGAAAAAAGGCAGAGTGGTCTGACATGTTGGAAGAAAACCAGGAGAAAACAGGGGTGATTAAAGCCAAAAGAATGGAAAATTTAAGAAGGAAGATGGTCAGATGCCACAGAGGATGGTGATGACTGGTAAAGGGACCACCAGATTTGACCTTCAGGAAATCCTTGGTGAACTGCAAGATAGAACTATACTACTGAGAGGGGCACAAAGAACCAGAGGCAACAAATGTAAACTACTGGAAGAAAAGCACAAAATTTATAGTCACATTATGAAGTAACTGCCGGTTTAGAATATGCTTGACACCATAGAGGCTTCTTATTAAATACCAGTTGAATAATGAATACGTCAAAGAATGAAATTAAAATTATATAGTTGGGTGACAGGGAGAACTTACCTTTTGACGATCTCTTGAAAAAAACAGCAACTGAATATCCCAAGCCTTCTGATTTAGATCTTCCATTTCCATCTCCATTTTCTTATGTTCCCATTCAATCTGAAATATTCCTTTATGAACATTTTTACTTTCCATCATGCTAGCAACTTTCTTTTGTCCTAGAGTCTTAAAAAAAGTACATGTTGATATTCATATGATTCTGCATACAGAATATACAATACTTGCAGCTGACTGATTTTCTTACAAAACACTTAAAACACAGATTTAATTATACCTTCTTTTTAAAAATGTAGCACATATAAAAAACTTACTCTGAGGGCAAAATCTTATCACTATAAAGCATGATAATTACTAAACAGATGGATCATAAGATACATTTAAGTTCCATAGCAGATTTACTTTTGTGGCAATGATTATATGGGTTTTACCATCACCAATATACCAATCCATATGCATTTGTACCCCTACTCTGCCCTGCTCCTTGACACTATAGATAAAAAATTGTAGTTTAATGCAGCTAGACATAGAGTATCTGGTTTGTAGCTAGTGAAAAAGTAAAAAAAAAATTGAATGAGTTAAATATGATATTTAAACATGTAGATATTTTGTACTTCATTTCAAATTGCCTACATGAAATTAGGAATATTTTGGGGTTCCCACTGTGGTGCATTGAAATGAATCCAACGAGTATCCATGAGCATGCAGGTTCGATTCCTGGCCTCACTCAGTGGGTCGGAGATCTGGCGTTGCCATGAGCTGTGCTGTAAGTTACAGATGCGGGTTGGATCCTGTGTTGCTGTGGCTATGGTGTAGGCAGGCAGCTGTAGCTCTGATTCCACCCCTAGCCTGGCCCTGGGAACTTCCATATGCCGTGGGTGTGGCCCTAAAAAGAAAAAAAAAAAAAAAGAGAGATTAGGAATATTTTCATGAAGTTGTTCTCCCGGAATGCTAACAGTGAAACTATCATGTCTCTAAAACAAATTTGTATGTGAGTTCCATAAGTTAATATTTTGTAATTTTCCTCTCTTCTACTTTAAAAAATTAGCTTTTAAAAGTTCATGCCACTAGACTATATCACTGCTACTCTTTTTAAAAATGAGTTCCATCTTCTAATCATGCTTGGCCTCAGTTCCTTGAATTTCCCACTTTCAATGATCCTTTCTCTATCTCGCTCTGCCACCCAACTCTCATGATCATTTCCTTGCTCTTGTTATTACCAGCTCCAAGATCTTAAGGTCAAGCATCTCTCTGAAGCAGTGTCTCTCAAGTGGGGGAAATACTGTCCCAACAGGAGACATTTCACTGGAGATGTTTTTGGATGACATAACTGGAGGAGGGCACTACTACTGAAATCTGTGGTTAGAGGCCAGGGATGCTGTTAAATTTAGCACAACACAGACGATGGCAGAATAGAAAGACTGGAGCTCAACTTCTCCCCCAAAAAACAACAAAACTACAACCAAATGCTGAGCAACCTTCAACCAAATGGACTGTAAACTTCCAAAAAAGATATTCTACTCCAGAAGACAAAGAAGAGACCACATCAAGAGGTAGAAGGGGCGATTATGTGATAGAAGCAACCCCATACCTCCCAGGTGGGAAGCCCCACAGACTGGAAAGTAACTGTACCATAGAGACTCAGTTACAGGACTGAGTGTTCTGAGCCCCACATCAAATCCCCATGCCTGGGTATTGGGCACAGGGAGAAAGAGCCCCCGGAGCATCTGGCATTGAGGGCTAGTGGGGCTTGTGTGCAGGAGCTCCACAGGACTGGGGGAAACAGAGACCCCATTCTTGAAAGGCACACACAGACTTTCATGTGCACTAGGTCCCAGGGCAAAGCAAAGTCTCCACAGGAATCCGGATGGAACCTGACTGCAATTCTTGTAGGATCTCCTGGGAAAACAGGGCTGACTGTGCCTTGTTGTGGGGGAAGGGCATTGGAGGTGACGCTCTCAGGAACATTCAACAGCCTGCATTTCTCTGGAGGTGGCCATTTCTGGGAAAATCTGGTCCCTCCCAACAGCGCTGAGAAGCCCCAGGCCAAACAATAATCCAGGTGGGATCTCAGCCCCACCCATCAGTAAACAGGCTGCCTAAAGACCCCTCAGGCACACAGCCAGCCTCTAATCCCACCCAGAGACAAAGCCCCACCCATCAGAGGGATAGGAGTCAGCCCACCTACCAGTGAGCAGGCATCAGTACCTCCCATCAGGAAGCCTACAGCAAGCCCCCTCTATACCAACTTTAGCCACAGGGGAGGCAAACACCTGAACTAAGAGAGGCTACAACTCTATTGTCTGCAAAAAGCTCACCACACCAAAAACCTACAAAAATGAAAAGACAGAAAACTATAACTCCGATAAGGGAGAAAGAGAAAAGCCCAGAAAAACAGCTCAGTGATGAAGAGATTATCAGCCTCCCAGAAAGAGACTTTAGACTGTTGATGCTGAAGATGATGCAAGACATTGGAAATAAACTGGAGGCAAAGACTGATCATTTACAGGAAACACTGAGCAAAGAAATACAAGCTGTAAAAATTAAGAAGAGATGCAAAATACAATAACTGAAATAAAAAATTCATTAGAAGCAGCCAACAGTAGAATACAGGAGGCAGAAGATCGAATTAGTGAGGTGGAGGACAGATTAGTGGAAATCACTAATGCAGAAGAGAAAAGAGATAAAAGATTGAAAGGAAATGAGCAGAGTCTCAGAGAACTCTGGGATAAAAACAACATCTGTATTATAGGGGTGCCAGAGGGAGAAGAGAGAGAGAAGGGGACAGGAAAAATATTCGAAGAGATAATAGCAGAAAAATTCCCTAATATGGGAAAGGAACCACTCACTCAAATCCAGGAAGCGCAATGAGTACCATATAAAATAAACCCAAGGAGGAACACCCCCAGACACATATGAATCAAAATGACCAAAATTAAAGACATAGAGAAAATTTTGAAAGCAGCTAGGGAAAAGAAACAAATGACATACAAGGGAACCCCAATAAGGTTATCAGCAGATTTTTCAGCTGAAACTCTGCAAGCCAGAAGGGAGTGGCATGATATACTCACTGTGATGAAAGGAAAAAATTTCCAACCAAGATTACTTTACCCAGCAAGACTCTCATTCAGATTTGAAGGAGAAATCAAAACCTTTACAGATAAGCAAAAGCTAAGAGATATCTGCAACACTAAACCAGCTTTACAACAAATACTGAAGGAACTTCCCTAGGTAGAAAAGAAAAGGCCACAACCAGAATCAAAAACACCACAGATGACAAGGCCCACCAATAAAGGCATATATACAGTAAAGATACTAAATCATACATGCAAAATTATGCTACCAAAATCAGAAATCATGAGAAGAGAGCACAAAGGCAGGTCACTGGAGACTCACATGCAATTAAGAAACCACATGCAATTAAGAAACTTATACAATCTCAGTTATATATAGACTCCTATATCAAAACTTCAGGGTAACTGCAAACCAAAAATCTGCAATGGATACACAAACAAATAAGAAAAATCAACTCAAATACAACATTAAAGATAGCCATCTTGTGAGAGGAGACAGCAAGAGAATAAGGGAAGAAAAAAGGAGCAACAAAACCCCCAAACAGTTAATACAATGGCAATAAGAACATATATATCAATAATTATCTTAAATGTTAATGGACTGAATGCCCCAACCAAAAGACATAGACTAGCCGAATGGATACAAAAACAAGACCCATATATATGCTGTCTTCAAGAGACCCACTTCACTTCTAGAGACACATACAAATTGAAAGTGAGAGGATGGAAGAAAATATTCCATGCAAATGGGCATCAAAAGAAAGCTGGAGTAGCAATACTCCTATGAGACAAAACAGACTTTAAAACGAAGAACATTTTAAGAGACAAGGAAGGGCACTACATAATGATCAAAGGATCAGTCCAAAAGAAGATATAACAATTTTAAATATCTATGCACCCAACATAGGATCACCACAATATATAAGGCAACTGCTAACAACCTTAAAAAGGAGAAATCAGCAATGACACAATCAGAGTGGGGGACTTTAACACCCCACTTACAGCAATGGACAGGTCATCCAGGCAGAAAATCAATAAGGAAACACAGGCCCTGAATGAAGCATTAGATCAGATAGACTTCATAGATATTTATAGGACATGCCATCAAAAAGCAACAGAATACACATTCTTCTCAAGTGCGCATGGAACATTCTCTAAGATTGATCACATCCTGGGCTACAAATCAAGCCTCAGTAACTTTAAGAAAATTGAAATCATTTCAAGCATCTTCTCTGACCACAATGCTATAGGACTGGAAATCAACAAGAAAAAAATGGCAAAAAATACAAACACGTGGAGACTGAACAATACGCTACTAAATAACCAATGGATCACAGAAGAAATCAAAGAGGAAATTTAAAAATACCTAGAAGCAAATGACAACAAAGAGACAACACTCCAAACCCTCTGGGATGCAGCAAAAGCAGTTCCAAGAGGAAAGTTTATAGCAATACAAGCCTACCTCAGGAAACAAGAAAAAGCTCAAATAAACAACCTAACTTTACATCTAAAGCAGCTAGAGAGGGAAGAACCGACAAGACCTAAAGTTAGTAGAAGAAAAGAAATCATAAAGATCAGAGCAGAAATCAGTGAAATAGAAATGAAGAAAACCATAGAAAAGATCAATGAAACTAAAAGCTGGTTCTTTGAAAAGATCAACAAAATTGATAAATGCTTAGTCAGAATTATCAAGAAAAATAGAGGACACAAATCAATAAAATCAGAAATGAAAAAGGAGAAGTAACAACAGACATCACAGAAATACAAAGGATCATAAGAGACTACTATATGCAACTGTATGGCAATAAAATGGAAAACATAAAGAAATGGACAAATTCTTAGAAAAGTACAATCTCCCAAGACTAAACCAAGATGAAATAGAAAATATGAATAGACCAATCACAAGTTCTGAAATTGAAACTGTGATTAAAAAACTTCCAACAAACAAAAGTCCAGGACCAGATGGTTTCACAGGTGAATTCTATCAAACATTTAGAGAAGAGCTAATGCCTATCCTTC
>PVHT021183705.1:25346783-25387912 GCA_004024745.2 Catagonus wagneri | reverse complement strand
AAAGAAATGGACAAATTCTTAGAAAAGTACAATCTCCCAAGACTAAACCAAGATGAAATAGAAAATATGAATAGACCAATCACAAGTTCTGAAATTGAAACTGTGATTAAAAAACTTCCAACAAACAAAAGTCCAGGACCAGATGGTTTCACAGGTGAATTCTATCAAACATTTAGAGAAGAGCTAATGCCTATCCTTCTGAAACTCTTACAAAAAATTGCAGAGGAAGGGACACTCCCAAACTCATTCTATGAGGCAACCATCACCCTGATACCAAAACCAGACAAAGTTATCACAAATAAAGAAAATTACAGGCCAATCTCACTGATGAACATAGATGCAAAAATTCTCAACAAAATACTAGCCAACCGAATCCAACAATACATTAAAAGGATTGTACATCATGATCAAGTGGGATTTATCCCAGGGATGCAAGGATTCTTCAATATCCGCAAATCAATCAGTGTGATACACCACGTTAACAAACTGAAGAATACAAACCATATGATCCTCTCCAAAGATGCAGAAAAAGCCTTTGACAAAATCCAACACCCATTTCTGATAAAAACCCTTCAGAAAGTGGGAATAGTGGGAACCTACCTCAACATAATCAAGGCCATCTATGACAAACCCAGAGCTCACATCATTCTCAATGGTGAAATGCTGAAAGAATTCCCGCTGAGATCAGGAACAAGACAGGGATGTCCACTCTCGCCACTACTATTCAACATAGTTCTGGAAGTCCTAGCTACAGCAATCAGAGAAGAAAAAGAAATAAAAGGAATCCTAATTGGGAAAGAAGAAGTAAAACTATCACTTTTTGCAGATGACATGTTACTATACCTAGAGACTCCTAAAGACTCTACTAGAAAACTGTTAGAGCTCATCAATGAATTTGGCAAAGTTGCAGGATACAAAAATAATACACAGAAATCAACTGCATTTCTATATACTAACAATGAAAGATCAGAAAGAGAAATTAGGGAAGCAATCCCATTTACCATCGCATCAAAAAGAATCAAATACTTAGGAATAAACCTGCATAAAGAGACAAAAGACCTGTACTCTGAAAATTATAAGGTGCTGATGAAAGAAATCAAGGATGACATGAACAGATGGAAAGGCATACCATGCTCTTGGATTGGAAGAGTCAATATTATTAAAATGACTATCCTACCCAAGGCAATCTACAGATTCAATGCAATCCCTATCAAATTACCAAGGACCTTTTTCACAGAATTAGAACAAAACATTTTAAAGTTTGTTTGGAAACACAAAAATCCCAGAATAGCAAAAGACATCCTGAAAAAGAAAAATGGAGCCGAAGGAATCTGGCTCCCTGACTTCAGACTCTACTACAAAGCTATAGTCATCAAAACCGTATGGTACTGGCACAAAGACAGAAATATAGATCAGTGGAACAGGATAAAAAGCCCAGAATTAAATCCACACATCTACAGTCAACTAATCTATGATAAAGGAGGCAAGAATATACATTGGAGAAAAGACAGCCTCTTCAACAAGTGCGGCTGGGAAAACTGGACAGCTACATGTAAAACAATGAAACTAGAACACTTCCTAACACCATGCACAAAAATAAACTCAAAAGGGATTAAAGATCTAGATATAAGACCTGATACTATAAAACTCTTAGAGGAAAACATAGGCCAAACCCCCTCTGACATAAATGATAGCAACATCTTCTCAGATCCATCTGTCAGAGTAAGGACAATAAAAAGAGAAATAAATAAATGGGACTTAATTAAACTCACAGCAAAGGAAACCCTAAACAAAACAAAAAGACAAGCCACAGAATGGAAGAAAATATTTGCAAGTGAATCAACTGACAAGGGATTAATATCCAAAATTTATAAACACCTCCTACAGCTCAATACCAAAGAAACAAACAACCCCATCCAAAAATGGGCGGAGGATCTAGGCAGACAATTCTCCAAAGAAGACATGCAGATGGCAAACACATGAAAAGATGTTCAACGTCACTCCTCATTAGAGAAATGCAAATCAAAACCACTATGAGGTAACATCTTACACCGGCCAGAATGGCCATCATCAAAAAGACTACAAACAATAAGTGCTGGAGAGGGTGTGGAGAAAAAGGATCCCTATTACACTGCTGGTGGGAATGCAAAGTGGTGCCACCACTATGGAAAACAGTGTGGAGATTCCTCAGAAAACTCAAAATAGAATTACCATTTGATCCAGCAGTCCCACTCCTGGGCATCTATCCAGAGGAAACCATGACTCAAAAAGACACATGTACTCCAGTGTTCATTGCAGCACTATATACAGTAGCCAAGTCATGGAAACAACCTAAATGCCCATCGACAGAGGAGTGGATAGGGAAGATATGGTACATACACACAATGGAATATTACTCAGCCATTAAAAGGAATGAAATACCAACATTTATAGCAACATGGATGGACCCAGAAATTATCATGCAAAGTGAAAACAGTCAGACAGCTAGACAGCAACACCCAATGCTACCGCTTACATGTGGAAACTAAAAGGACACAATGAACTTCTTTGCAGAACAGACAATTGCTCATAGACTTTGGAAAACCTTGGTTTTTCAAATAAGACAATCTGGGGGGTGGGGGGATGCACTGTGGGTTTGGGATTCAAAATCTATGAAATTGACTTGTGATGATTTTTGTACACCTATAATTGAAATAACATTCATTAAGTTAAAAAAATTTAGCAGAATTCAACTAAAATAGTGCTTAGAAAGCAATTTATAACATGAAATGTTTATATTAGAAAACAAGCGAAGTTTGAAATCTATTATCTAAGCTTATCGAGCTCATCATTAGGTGGGTAGATTTAGCCTTAAAAAAAGATGGCATGAATGAACATTTAACCAGGCGGACCTGAACTTATTTTACCTTAGAAGTATCTAAGAAGCTTTTAAAAAATACCCGTGCCTAGGGGTGGTGCCCGGACACAGCTGTAAATTTGTTCAGGTAATTCTTTTTTTTTTCTTTTTTGCTTTTCAGGGCCACACCTGCAGCATATGGAGGTTCCCATGCTAGGGGATGAATGGAGCTATAGCGGCCAGCCTATGCCACAGCCACAGTAACGTCGGATCGCAACTGCGTCTGAGGCCCACACTACAACGACAACGCCCACTGAGCGAGACCAGGGACCAAACCTGTAACCTCATGGTTAATAGTTTGGATTCGCTTCCGCTGCACCACAACAGGAACTGCCTTCTTCAGGCAATTCTAACATACAGCCTGAGTTAACTGAATGAATGATTTATCATAGACACGGTAGAATATGAATAATATTTGGTAAGGTAGGTGATAGGTTTTTTTTTTCTCCTTAAAACATGCTAATTACCCGAATCACAGAATTCAAGTCTTCAATTATGTTCTTGTTGATGAGGATTGCATCAGGATACTCCAGCAGTAACTGGAAATTCTCCAGCTCTACTTGTCCTTGTTTAAGGAGGATCTGGACTGTCAAATTCAACTGGAATTTCACTTTGTCTTCCTGTAATCTAAATTGAAAAAGATTTCAAAGTAAGCAGTTGTAATATATTTATATTCCAAATTCCACCTATCATCTGATACATGAATTTGATAAAATATATCTGATATAAAAATTCAATATAAAATTCAAACTTAACTTTCCCTAAGCTGAAGGAAAACATGCTAGAGATTAAGGTGAACAATATTTTCCCAATTACAAGTTCTCCTAAAGGTCCCTATGACACCTTTTCTTACTGATATGGAATCCCACGTGGGCTACTCAAAGAATAGTATAGACAGAAATACAGTCATAAAGATTCATATGGTTTTCACTGTGAGTAGAAGAAAATAGAGATACTACAGAATAACAAATCTATTAAAAGTTCTAAGACTGTATTGACCTTTGATATTACATTAACAATATTTAATCTGCATGCTACTTATCAAATCTATTTTGGGGTAATTCATATTCCTATTTATTGTCTATATCTGAAAATAATGTTTAATGATGAATTTGGGAACATTAGAGAAGTATTTATCAATGTGGCTATAAATATGGCCAAAAATGAAGCAAAGACTTAAAACAGTATCTCAATCACTCAGGGAAATACAAGTTCCCCTTTAAAATAATTAGCTGCTTAGGTGTCTATATGGAAATTTTTGGATATCTGCTTAATTTTCCACAGAGTTTGTTTGGGTGGCTTGAGCCCAAAAGTACCTACTGGTAGAAACGTGCTCTTTGCATTTTTATGTGGAAGGAGAATAAATGATTTTCCAAACCTTGCCTATTTATTAAATAAGTCACAGCATGTAATGTACAGCATAGGGAATATAGTCAATAATATTGTAATAATTTTGTATGATGATGGTAACTAGACTTATTGTGGACATCACTGTGTAATGCACAGAAAATCAAATCGCTATGTTGTACATCTGAAATTAATACTGTAAATATTCTTATATTGCAATATTATATTGTAAACTAATATCTAATACATCAATTTTAAAAAAGGAAAAAAATTGAAAAGTGAAAAAAAAAACCTGACTATCTGCAATAAGAACAGTGGAGCACATAGGTAAATTTAATTCTGAAATAAGTTCTTGGAGTTCTCTTGTGGAACAACAGGTTAAGGATCTGGTGTTGTCACTACAGTGGCTTGGGCTGCTGCTCTGATGCAGATTCGATCCCTCACCCAGGAACTTCCACATGCTATGGATGCAGCCAGAAACAAAACAAAACGAAACGAAACAACAACAAAAAAATAGAAATAAGGCCTCATGTAACAAAATGCACTTTCTCAAAGAGAAGTTAAAAAGCCATGAGTAGATAAGTCTGTGCCATCTGTAAACCACTGAGTGGGCATTCTTTCTCCCCCCATGATAACACGACCTAACTTAGCCTTAGCTCAGATTTTGAATAAATGATAGTGAATGAAAGATTCAAATTACAGGATGAGCTCATGCAACACTTTTTCAATTTCCTGTTGCACCTTCTCATCATCTTCCGTTCTCCTCCGGAGGAAAGCCATCATTTCCATTAAGCCAGCTGCTTTCTGCTTTACCTGAAGAAATCAAACCGCAAACGTCTCAGAACATATGGAACTTTAGTAATAAAGCAAACTAATTTTAAAGAACTTAAGAAAATATACATCTTTTTTTTTTTTAATGGCCCCACCCTTGGCATATGGAAGTTCCCAGGCCATGGACTGAATCTGAGCCACAGCTGCAACCTCCACCACAGCTGTGGCAATGCCAGATCCTTTAACCCACTGTGCCAGGCCAGGGATTGAATCCATGCCACAATGACCTGACCTGCTACAGTTTGATTCTTAACCCATTGTGCCACAGCAGGAACTCCAGAAAATACATATCTTTTAACTTGGTTACAAAACCTTCGTATGCCCATCTTTCTAAGAAAGTAACAAAAATTTAAATCCCTGCCATTATGTAATATAAGAAATCTAAAACTTACATGGTACATCCCATGAATAATTAGAAAACTATCAAATTTGCTTCTCACTGGAAGTCAATATGCAAGCAACTAGAATTTTTCTTATATGTGATCATCTTAGATAAAATTTTGCAGTCATAGATACTTAACAAAAATACACCAGCCTGGCACAAGTGGTACTGAATTTAGGGATTTGGGGGGAGGGGAGGCAACAAGAGATGGAGTTCCCGTTGTGGCTCAGCAGGCTAAGGACCCGAACACTGTCTCTATAAGGACATGGGTTTGATCCCTAACCTCACTCAGTGTGATAGGGATCCGGTGTTGCCATTAAGCTATGTTGTAGGTTGCAGATGTGGCCCAGATCTGGTGTTGCTGTGGCTGTGGTGTAGGTCTCACCCGCAGCTCTGATTCAACCCCTTGCCCGGGGAGCTTCCATGTGCCACAGGTGTGGTCATTAGGGAAAAAAAAAAAAAAAAGCTACAAGAGGAAGGAAGGATTCTCTTCCCAATTATAATTGTACACACTCTCAAACTGCTACCTTTTGTTACCATAGCAAAATATCTTAGCAAAACCATAAACTGGGTTTGGTGATATACAATTCTAATCTTTGCAAAAAGAGATGAGGGCTATTCAATACCAGAGCAGGAAGGGGAAGGAAAGCTGTATCCACAACAGTGCTGTCTAAGAGAAATGTCATGTGAACATCAATGTAAGCCACGTATGTTATTTTAAATTTTGTAGAAGCCACATTATAAAAGTGAAATAAAACAGGTAAAATTAATTTTACTATTTTATTTAACACAATGTATTCAAAACATTATAATTTCAACCTGTAGAGAATATGAAAAAAGTTGACACATTTTCCATTCTTTTTTTCATACTGTCTTCTAAATCTGTGTGTATTTTCCAGTGACAGCACATCTCAATTAGGATTGTCTACATTTACTTCAAATGAAAAATAACCACATGTGGCTAGTGGCCATCATTTTGGACAATGTGCGTCTACAAGTACAGGCTTGTGCTTGGTCCTCAAGAGGGCTAAGATTAATATTTTATTGCCTCATCGTTATTATTAATATTACTAACTACTACCCTACTGGGAAAACTGAAATAATTAGTTTTTCTAGAAGCACTGACCACCATAAAATTTTATGTTAGTACACTAAATGAAATGAAAGGAAATAAAATAATAAAATGTTATTATATACTTTCTGTTCATTTTCCACTTTCGCTCGTCTGGTCATGCAGAAATGTTCCCAGACCGAGGGGTCCAAGCCTTCTGGCATGTTACTAATATTGTCCAAGTCATCCATGGCTTTCATTAATTGGGCAAAGGCATCCTTATTCAATTTCCCAGATCCTGGTCGCTCTCCAAAAGGCACAAGACTGGTTGTATCTGAGTGCACTTTCTGTCTGTGAATCCTGGTAATAAAAGCCCGTTAACCTTTCATATTCTCACACACACAAAATTACTGTTAAATAATATAACCCTTAGAATAGATGTGACACTGCAGAGTGCTTCCTTGTGGCACTTGGAAGCTAGTAGGTGGATTACCCTAAAGAGAAAAGCACCCACTTGGACTTTCTTCCATCCTCTTTTGATCCCCAGGACGCGACCTTGGCTGCACTACAGATGTCCCCAACTGCTGTCAGCACTGGCAGCTTTACCTGCATTAGAAAACATTTCCCTTCTGGGCATTTTAAGCAGGCAAGTAAATGCCTGAGAGAAGTGAGGACGTTCCTTGGTTCTGTCCCACACATCCCCTGAAACACATCCTTGTTGCAGGTGAGTAACCTGGAAGAAGCACCTCTTTTTATCTACATTAGTGGAGTAGTTTTGTATGCTTGGGCTGCAGCTGGGCAGAGGAAGGTACATAGATTTGTACCAGGCAATCACTCTCAAAGTGCTTTCCAACACATCGTGAAGTTAGTACTGTTATTCTCTTTCTTTAGATGAAGGAAGTGAAACTCTAAGAGAAGCGACTGGCCAAGGCCACAGGTCTTAGAGATGTGGAGTTTGGATTTAAAGCTAATTCTTTTGGACAATACTTATGCTTTTCCCACCTCTGCCTCCCAATGTATGGGAGTCTCATTTCTTTCTTCATAGTTTTACATAACTCACTCCTTTAAAAATAGGGAAACCAAGGTATAAGGCTTATTCTGCATTGAATTCCTCAGGTTGCATACAACCTGACAAAGGTGAGAGAATGAGTTTGTAGCTCAGATACTAATGAGCCCATACTTTGGTGACAAACTCTATGACTCTTATATTACTTTTGATTAATAATTATAGAAATCTGAACTGATAAAAATTTGAAAATCTGTGAAATATAATTCTTATGCTACTCTAAGTATAAAAGTCAGATATTTTAAAACTATTTGGGGGAGTTCCCTATATGGCTCAGTGATTAACAAACCAGACTAGGAACCACGAGTAAGCAGGTTCGATCCCTGGTCTCGCTCAGTGGGTTAAAGGTCCAGCATTGCCGTGAGCTGTGGTATAGGTCGCAGACGTGGCTTAGAGCCCATGTTACTGTGGCTGTGGTTTAGACCAGCAGCTCTGGCTCCGATTTGACACCTAGCTTGGAAACTTCCACGTGCGTGGGTGTGGCTCTAAAAAAAGAAAGCAAAAAAAAAAAAAAACCAAAAAACAAACAACTCTCTTGATAATGGTTGTTTTCAATCATTCATTCCGGCATTTTTCAAACTTCGTCTTGAATACACTCACGTGAGATGCTCCAAGGATGGGGATTTGTAGTCGAAAATGTCTGTAAAACACTGCTTACTCTATTTCTTTTTTTTTTTTTTTTTTTGCCTTTTGTCATTTTTAGGGCCGCACCTGCGGCATGTGGAGGTTCCCTGGCTAGGGGTCTAATCGGAGCTGTAGCCGCCGGCCTACGCCACAGCCACAGCAACGCAGGATCCGAGCCGCGTCTGCGGCCTACACCACAGCTCACAGCAACGCCGGATCGTTAACCCACTGAGCAAGGCCAGGGATCGAACCCGCAACCTCTTGGTTCCTAGTCGGATTCGTTAACCACTGAGCCACGACGGGAACTCCTGCTTACTCTATTTCTTATATTTGGGGATGCAAAGACTACAAGTTCTGAAAAGTTCCTCACTAAAGAAAACTTTTGCTCAACTTTTTTTTTTAACCCTGTATTTCCTTACATTTATTTTGTCCCTGGAAGCCTTTAATGTGTAATTACAATTCATATAGCAAGGGACTCATACTTGGTGAACATATCTTAGGAAAAACAATTTATAAATCTGCCTGCCATCCATGACTTACAAGGAACTACTTTCATATGTAAAATAGAATTTATAATAGCACCATGATTACCTAGATACTCAACTATCTTTAAATAATGAAATCATTAGTCTTCATTACCTACAGTAAGATATAAAAACAATCTTTTAAAAACCCTGAATTATGATCGAGACACTGGAGCATTTTCATATATAAAAAGACACTACACTGAATATTACCAACTAATTGGGAGAAAAAGCTGAAGTCTAATATGATTTTTTTTTTTTCAGAAACGTGACAGCACAGGAGAAACAAACCTTGGTCGGCGTTTAAACAGTTTGTAGAGTACATCCACCTGATGACTGGGAATTTCAGAAAACTCCTTTTTAAAGCTGCGATCCAGAACCTAAGGAAAAACATGTCATTGTCAGGATTACAACTTTATTCAGAAGGCTTTTATATGTTGACAATACTATTTAGTATTTAGAGTTGTATCACTTTGATTTTATAAACCCATGAAAATTTAGTTTATAACATAGACTTGTTAGAAGGTGACCATTCACTGTGAAAGGATTTCAAAAAGATTTACTTTGAATAAGAAGCACCTCAGTAAATTAAAAATATTATTTCATGTAAAAGGTCAGAAATCATTCAGAACTAACGTTTCACAATATAAGATTTTTTGTGAAACATGCAAGGCACCTCTATTTTACCCCATTCTACTCTTCTGTTTGCTCTTCTATCCTATTCTTTTCCATTAAAAATCTGCTAGTCATAGTCTACTAAATTGATTTCATAACCAACTAATGGGGCTTGCAACTGAAGTTTTAAAAGCCCTAAAGTCTACATGAGCTCTCTCTCTTTTTGTATAAGAGAAAGCTTAAACCAAAGAAGTTTACAAAAATTTACACAATGAGTTTTAGAATATTCAATGACACTGAATGAAGTTCACCCCTAACTGTAAATTACAGTAGGAGAAAAATCTATGAGGAAATTAAATCATATCCCTTATAATATCCCCCAAATCCAGGAAGAAGCAACTCTACTGCATTGGTGAGTGGATGAGACAACAGGTCTCACTTTGTCTTCTGCCAGTAAGTTGTCATATTGCTCCTTGTACACATCGAGGTCTTCTCTGGATTTCCGGACAACTTCTGCTGTCTGGCTCTATAATAATATTAGGAAGAGAAGATTGAACTGGAGATTTTTCAGGATAAACTAAAATATTGGGAACACTAAAAAGAACAAAAAATTACCTAGTACAAGATAAATGTGAAGTGAACTATTGATTACAGATAGCACTAATAGAAGAAAGTAAACCGACTAGAGACTTTGAAAAGACAAACATCTCATCACTGGTTTTGAAGCACGGCCAGCTCTGTGTGTGAGTGTGACTAAGGAGCACACTGCATTCTTGGCAGGTGGTATGGATGATGAAAGTGCACAGGCTCAGGAGTCACATGGACTGGGGTTCTGAGAGACTGACTATACAAATGGACGATGGCCAGACCATATATAAAAACAGAACTCTGGGAGTTCCCGTCGTGGCACAGCGAATCCAACTCGGAACCATGAGGTTGTGGGTTCGATCCCTGGCCTTGCTCAGTGGGTTAACGATCTGGCATTGCCATGAACTGTGGTGTAGCTTGCAGACGTGGCTCAGATCCTATGTTGCTGTGGCTGTGGTGTAGGCTGGTGGCTACAGCTCTGATTCGACCCCTAACCTGGAACCTCTACATGCCTCGGGTGCGGCCCTAAAACAACAAAAAGGCAAAAACAAACAAACAAACAAACAAACCAAAAAAACAAGAGAACTCTGACCAACAACCTGCAACCAGCCAGGAAGCTGAACCACAACCACTGTAGCAATTTGTCCTAAACCATCAGGACTTGGTCAATAAATTTCAGCTTTCCTAATTTTTGCCACCATTTTGAACTTAGGACCAACCGGAGAAAGCCAAATCTGCTTCCCGAACCAATCACATAGGTTGCCCAGCTTCTAATTAACTTGCTCCATGCTTCCCCATGCCAGCTCCAATCAGGGTACACCCGAAGCCCTTTCTTCTTTTCATTATAAAGCTTTCCCATTCCCCTGCCCGCCTCTGAGTGTCTGCCAAACACAAGCTCCCTTACTATATACCACACTCTAAATAGTCTGCTTATTCTAATTTGGAAGGTCTTTTTTTTTTCTTTTTCTCCTACAGTTCCAATTTCTGCTGTTACGCACTAGTGGGTGACTTAGGCCTATTACCAGTCCCTCCGAGATTGACTCCTCACCTGTGAAAGAAATTCCATGCTCTGTAGAGTTGTTATGAGGAGGGTTGTATTTAGATGGTGTTTTGCATGTGATCTCTTAACAAAAATAAGTACATATGTCATTTATACTTTAAATTATTCCTTTATAAATGTTCTTTATTAACACTACTAACTAAACCTGACATCTTTTGAAAATTATCATGTGACAAGTATTTTGTATTCATTATCTCTTTAAATGAAACATATCTATTCATGCTTCTATTGATTAGATAGAGATTTTCAGAACATGAAATGAAGCCTTTCATTCTACAAGCTAACCCATTACTTATGTATTTAGTGAAACTTAGGGTGCCGAATGATCCAGAGGGAACAATATTCCCCATTATGTCTTGCCCAGGATCCCACAGACAGTTACTGGTTAAAAGCAGGTTCTATCAACTATGAAGCCACATAGCCTCATTTTATAAACCATTTTTCATATGAATGTTACACAGTTCTTTGGACTAAATGACTGCAGATGCAGAATCACATAACTTTAGGAACAGATTGGAGTGGCTGCTTTTACCTGACCCTGGAGTAAAGTCCCAGCCAGGGAGACAAGGAACACACACAGTTGCAGGAATGTAGAAGGAAGGAAGGTATAAGTGTGTGAGCTCTTGCTGACTGGGAGCATTTTTGTCAGAAAATGCTTGTGCTCAGAAATCAGACACTGTACTTACTTTCTCCTCCTGCTTCCGTGTAAGGTAGTTGTTCAAGAATGTTTCTCTGGAGTTTATTTCTTCATCCAACAGTAAAGAAAAAACAAGGTTGTTTATCTTCAATTCCTCCTGTAGAAATATTTAAAAGGGGGGAATGATCAATACTCCTACTTGAGAAAGAATTTTCCACTGAGGGTCATAAAGACTAGGCCTTCATCAAGCAAGTTTATAACATAAAAGGAAGAGAAATTCTTTTTAAGAAGAAGGTAATATAAACTGTTGTAATAACTACACAGTTATTTTTACCTTTTTAAATTTTTCATTGTAATATAAAACGTACATAGTTTATTTACATAGAGTATTTACATTAAAACAAATGTATGCTTCAGTGAATTATTATAAAGGCAAAACACTCTTGTAATCACTGCTCAGTTAAAGAACTAGAACTTCACTGCCTGAAGCACCTTCCATGTATCCCCACCTAATCAATCCTGATATAGTAATAATTTCCTCGTGTTTCTCTGTAGTAATATTTCCCAGATACGTATCTCTAGGCACTGTTGTATAACTTGTCTATTAGAAAATTGTCACATTTTAAAAGTCTCAGAGTTCTCATTGTCGTTCAGCAGTAATGAACCTGATTAGTATCCATGAGGACGTGGGTTCGATCCCTGGCCTCGCTCAGTGGGTTAAGGATTGGCATATGGAGGCCCCCAGGCTAGGGGTTGAATCAGAGCCATAGCTGCTGGCCTAGGCCACAGCCATAGCAACGCCAGATCCAAGCTGCATCTGTGACCTACACCACAGCGCAGAGCAATACCTGACCTTTAACCCATTGAGCAAGACCAGGGAGCGAACCCATATCCTCATGGATCCTAGTCAGGTTTGTTAACCACTGAGCCATGAAGGGAACTCCCGATCTCTCTAAAATGTAACACTTTTAGGGTGCCATTCCTGATGATCCAGACATCCTCCTGGAGGTTTCTTCACTTCCTCATCTTTTTTGGTTCTCTTTGCTTTCATGAGACGCATCTTCCAATAGCTCCCAGAGAATAGGTGCATATACATTTTTGAGACCTTGCATTTCTCAAAATATCGTTATTCTCCTTGGACACTCAATTGTTTGGTCAGGAACAGAATCTAATGTTAGGAATTATTTTCCCTCAGAATTGAAAAGGCTTTGCTCTTGGTCTTCTTGCTTCTAAGTTATTGTACGCTTCATTTATATTCTTACTGCTGAATCAAATTTTTTTTTTTGCACTTGTATTTTTTTTTCTTTTTAGGGCTGCACCTGCATCATGTGGAGGTTCCCAGGCTAGGGGTCAAATTGGAGCTACAGCTGCCAGCCTACACCACAGCCATGGCAATGCTGGATCCAAGCTGTGTCTATAACCTACACCACAGCTCACAGCAATGCTGGATCCTTACCAGGAATCGAACCTGAATCCTCATGGATACTAGTCAGGTTCATTAACTACTGAGCCATGATGGGAACTCCTGCTGAATCAAATTAAGCCAGATTTTTCATCTCATCTTTTTGGGGCAGGTGGATTACTTATTCATTCAAAATATAGTTTGAGCCCAGCACTTTGCTGGTTACTGGAAATACAAGGATGCACAAGACAAACACAGTCCCTAACCTCATGGAGCTTATAAGTCTTGGGAGCACAAAAAAGTAATCATGTGATCTTTTGGGGGCAGGTAGATTAATTATTCATTCAAAATATGAGGAGTTCCCATTGTGGCACAGCGGAAACGAATCTGAATAGGAACCATGAGGTTGCGGGTTTGATCCCTGGCATCACTCAGTGGGTTAATGATCCAGCATTGCCGTGAGCTGTGGTGTAGGTCGCAGACGTGGCTCAGATCTGGTGTTGCTGTGGCTCTGCTGATTAGACCCCTAGCCTGGGAACCTCCATATGCCGCAGGTGCGGCCCTAAAAAGACTATATATCTATAGTTTGAGCCCAGTCCTTTGCTAGTTACTGGAAATATGAGAATGCACAAGACAGTAATCTCATATAAATTAAAATTAAGTTTCAATAAGTGATAGAAGGAAAAAAAACAGTATAGAACAAGAAGATCTAACCTAGTCTAGGGCCTGACAGATGAGTAAATATAGCTCAGGAAGCAAAGAAATTGGCAGAGAGTATTACTGGTAGAGTTGGGAGGAAGGAGGGGTGAACCAGGTCCCAGAGCAGCAGGAGTGGGGAGAGGGCACAGATGAGGCAGAGCAGCAGTCAGGGCCAGTGAGTGCAGGGCCTTGGTGCCTGACAGGGTATTGGTCTTCATCCTAAGAACAATGAGAAGCCCTGGAGGTTCCTTAAAAGAATAAGTCATGGGAGTTCCCACTATGGTGCAGTGGAAACAAATCCGACTAAGAACCATGCGGTTGCGGGTTCAATCCCTGGCCTCGCTCAGTGGGTTAAGGATCTGGCTGTAAGCTGTGGTATAGGTCACAGATGTGGCTCGGATCTGGCATTGCTGTGGCTGTGGTGCAGGCCAGCATCTGTAGCTCCGACTGGACCTCCTAGCCTGGGAACCCCATATGGTACAAATGCAGCCCTAAAAGGCAAAAAAAAAAAAGATTAAGTCATATAAGTAAAAAGCTTTTATTTACCTGGTTGACAACCATCTCTGCTTTCACTCTCCTTTCAAAGAGTTTTTTCAAATGTTCGTCAAAATTCTGTGTGTTTTCTTGAATAGAGTTTTGAAGTTTCTTCATTTCTGCTTCTAATGACTGAAAGGAAGTCAACAGTGAAGTTAACATTCAGGAACATCAAATGTTCCTAGAAAGTGTTTTTTACATTTTCTCAAAAGAAAGGGGCAGGTGGAGGGCAGGCCTTGTGAGCTATTCTGGGTAACTCCTGCAACCAGAGATGTTACTCCTGGGTCTATCATGTTGTGCATCTGAGGTTTTTGCTTAAAAAAAAGATCACACTGGAAAACAAACAAAAAAAAAAACCTCAGTAATCAGGGCTAATGATGCAAGAAGGCAGAGGCCTAGTAAAACAAACTGCAACAAATTTTTCCAGAAAATTCTGACTCTATATAGGACAAAAATTTCCAGGTACACAATCTGGCCCTAAGAAATCTTTATTAAAAAAAAAAGTCATGAATAGAGTTGGTGCTTGAATAACATGGGTTTGAAATGCACCTGTTCACTTACACAGATTTTTTTCAACAAATATATATTACAGCACTACACCATCCATGGATGTGGAGGGCTGACAGCGAAGTTACACTTGGATTTTTGACTGTGAGGAGGGTCAATGCCCCTAAGCCCCAAGTTGTTCAGGGGTGAACTGAATATCACAATTATTCTTCCTCTTGTTTTCTGTATGTTTTATCCCTCCAAAAAATTCTGTATCAGAGGAAAAAAGTCCCACCTCCTTTTAAAAAATTCCACCAAGACTTAGAACTAAGTACACAGTAGGTAAGTGGAAAGCTATAAATTTATATTTTATTTATTTATTTATTTATTTTTGTCTTTTTGCCTTTATCTAGAGCCGCACCCGCGGCATATGGAGGTTCCCAGGCTAGGGGTCTAACAGGAGCTATAGCTGCCGGCCTTCGCCACAGCCACAGCAACGCGGGATCCGAGCCACGTCTGCAACCTACACCACAGCTCACGGCAACGCCAGATCCTTCACCCACTGAGCAAGTCCAGGGATCGAACCCGAACCTCATGGTTCTTAGTCGGATTCGTTAACCACTGAGCCACGAAGGGAACTCCCTAAATTTATATTTTTAGGGAGAACAACCTCTGTAGATGAGTCCCAGACATACCGTTAGAAACTATTTTTACGTTAAACATTTTTGGTAACTCTAAAACTTTGATATAACTTCAAATTTACAGAAAAGTTGCAAGAATAGGACAAAAAATTCCCATATATTTTAACCAAATTAATCAATTGTTAATATTCTGCCCTGTTTGCTTTATCGCTTGCTCAATCTCCCTCCCTCCCTCCTTTCCCCCATCCTCTCTCTTTCTCTCTCCCTGTCTCCCTCTTTCTCTCTCCTCCACCCCCTCTCTCCTTTCCCTATCCCTCTTTCTCAATTATTTGAGAATAAGCTAAAGACACTCAGATACAGGCCAGTTATTTTGGGGACTTCCATTCAGTTTAAGTCTGTCATGCTCAGACCAGTGTACACATTTTTAGCAGGATCATTACATAAACAGTACTGTGTTCTTCCTAACCCACCACCTCAGGTGGCATGATGTTGCTTTGTTTCACTTCGGCTGATGTTAAGTGCAGATCACTGGATTAAAGAGTGTCTGTCAGTTTCTCTATTGTACATTCACAGTTTTTCCATTTGTAATTAATTTGTGGGAAAATAATTTGAGACCATATAAAAATCTTGTTCCCTGTAGTCAGCCAAGGACAAGACTCCAGTGGTCTCAGCTGTAAGCCTTTAGCTGCAGCACTCACAGCAGTGAAGGGATGGAGACCACAATCTAAGCCAGTGCCTCTTTACTTCTATAGATGGCACTTGAACTTATCCTTTCTGATTTACAGTTTATAGTTAAATAATTATTTTGTGACTGTCCAGCTAATATATAATGTCCTTCCCCACCAGATAGTAAACTCAGTGAGGGTTGAGGGCTCTATTTGCCACGTGTCCCCTGGGATCTAACATAGGGCACATAGTAGGAACTCAAGGAGTATTCACTAAAAAATGTGTCGCTTTTCCGCAAACATTCCTGGGAAAATCTAATTTTGTCTAAAAATTTCTGCATCAGATACTGAGAAATGAGAAGCAGGGAAGGTGAGAGACAGGAGACCAAGTAAGAGGTATGCGCAAACAATGCAGAATCCATCACAGCAAAAACTTCTTCCAACCCTGAAAGGAAATGACTTGCAGTTTAAGAAGGTACTGTTTTAGCTGATCAGACTGTAAGCTCCTGAGGGCAAAGGCTATATCCTTTCAACTGTGAATCCCCAGGCCCTAGGAAAGTGGTACATGAGAGGGTCAATAAATCCATCCACTCATTTAGGAAATACTTATTGAGAGCTTATTATGGGTCAAGCATAGTTCTCAAAACTTGGAATATAGTGATGAAAAAACAGACCAACTCTCTTCCCTCATTTTCTAGTGGAGGAGGCAGGTAATAAGAACAAGTAAAGAACAGGGTGAGGGGGACCCAGCAGGATTGGGTAGGGAGGAAGTTTGCCACCAGGAGATGAGGTGACAACTGAGTAGGAACCCGAAGAAGGTGAGAAAGCCAGGTGTGTGGCTAAATGGGGTGAGAGCAGTTTAGGCAGGGGCTACAGCATGAGCTGTGGGTTTTGCAGTCAAGAGTCTGGAGTCAAGGGTTTGGAGTCACCTTTGAGAAACACCAAAGAGGGCAGGGGACCTGGCACAGTTATCTTAGTTACCAAGGGGGAGAGTGTTAGCAGATAAAATGGGATGATGCACAGAGATTGGAGGAGCGGGAGAGCAGGGAAACTAATGCAATAAATCAGTTGAAAGATGACAGTTTTGGATTAGGATGGGAGTTGTGGAAGTGTTGGAAGAGGAGCTCCTAGAAAAATCATAAAGAAGGGACTTGAAAGGGCAAAGATACAATCTCAGGCGGTACTGCTTCTGGGGGGATCAAGGCATCTTGGAAGAGGGTGGTGCCCCTTGGAGACTTGGGGATGAAAGGAAAGAAGCAAGAAGTAGGGATAGGGGTCCTGCAGAAACCAAAGAAAATCATAAAATCAGAAGACACATCTGCCCCTTCCCCCTCAAATAAGAACACCATTGCACAAAGAATTTTACATCAAATTGATAATGTTAGCAACACAGAGGGAAAAGAAAAGATTAGTCTAAATAATTTCTGAATATAATATGCAAAGGCTCCACTCTCAGTGGGAAATATCCTAAGAACAAAAAGAGGTGAAACTCCCTGCTGGTTCAGCAGGTTAAGGATCCCGCTTTGTCACTGCTATGGCTCTGGTACTGCGGTGGTGCAGATTTGATCCCTGGCCTGGGAACTGCCACGTGCCATGGGAGCAGCCAAAAAAAAAAAAAAAAAAAGAGGTGAAAAGAAATCTTAAAATCAACTATCAGAGTCCCAGTCATGGCTCAGCAGAACGGAATCTGACTAGCATCCATGAGGGTGCAGTTTCGATCCCTGGCGGTGTCTTGAGCTGTGGTGTAGGTTGCAGACACAGCCTGGATCCAGCTTTGCTGTGGCTGTGGCATAGGCTGGCAGCTGTATCTCTGATTCGACCCCTAGCCTGGGAACCTCCATGTGTCAAGGGTGAGGACCTAAAAAGACAAACACACACAAACATCAACTATCAACTTAGTATATTTGCTTTGGTAGAGGTATTTTATGTATATTGTAGGACTGATAAAATGGGAACTAGAATTTGCACTGAAAAAGGAGATCTAAATATTAGGGAAACAGAGAAACACCCTGTGGTATGCTGAACTGGAACTGGAGGTTTAACCAGGTGAGGATGGCCAAGGAGCAGCGGGGTGAAGGCACAGCCAGCAGACTATTTTACAAAGCAAGACCATGGAGTAAATGCCCCACTTTGGGCATCTATACTCTGTAACTCCTTGAAGTATTCACTGCATTTAAGACTACTCATTTTGGCCTTTCAGTAGATATAGCTTAGGATAAACGCAAGAACACAGAGGACTACAGCGAATAAAAACAGGGACAGGTTAACAATAAGGTCAGAGAAGCTGTTTATGAGACACAGCCACTATAGAGCTGACAAACTCCTGCCTTGAAAGATTTTCCTTTCTTTACAGAATAATAAATATTATTTACTTGGTTGTATTCCATCACCTTTTATATCTGCGTTATCCTTGTAAGCAATTTTAATGTGCGAACGTTTCCTTGTGATGGAAGGATAAAAGAAGGAGACCCATATTGCAAAAATCTCAAATTAAAACTGTACTGATTGTGTATTCTCTCCAGGCTTTTCCTTGAAATTGAGAGCAAATCAAACAGGAGTATACAACTCAAACTGAGGTGGGCAGTGTAGAGCAGTACCATGCAGTGCCTTGAACACACTATCACAGGTGTTCATTAAATATTTGAAGAATGAAGGAAGGACCAAATGGTCTTTTTTTTTTTTTTTAATGGGCCACACCCTTGGTATACGGAAGTTCCCAGGCTAGGGGTTAAATCAGAGCTGTAGCCACTGTCCTACACCATAGCCACAGAGACTTGGGATCTGAGCTGCGTTTGTGACACACAGCTCCCAGCAACGCCAGATCCTTAACCCACTGAGCGAGGCCAGGGATTGAACCTGCATCCTCATGGATGCTAGTCAGATTTGTTTCTGCTGAGCCACAGCGGGAACTCCTGAAGGACCAAATGAATTGTAATGATGTGAAATGTTGAAACCAATAAGACTTTAAAAATTGCTGTATATTTTTTTCATTTTAAGTTGTTCTAGGTCTTTAAATTTAGCTCCATTCATTTCCTTAAATTCTCTTGAGAATGTAAACTGAAACACTATCCTTAGGCAAATAAAGACACTGAGAAAATAAAGAACACTTCATTTGAAAAAATACTGAAACAAAACCCTTGATAAGGTAAGTTATATTCTTTGCTCTTCTGACCTTTCTATACTTATCTCTTTCTTCATTTAAATCCTTGACTTTTTTCTCATATTCTTTGAATTGTTTTCTTTCCTCTTCAGACCACAAAGTGTCAGGTTTTGCCATGAAAGCAGGCTGAGGAATCACCTGAGGATATAAAGGAAAGCATGTATTCTAGGTCAAACATAAATGAAGCAGTACTGTAAAACTCGGTATTGCTATATATTTTTTTAAAAAGAGCCCTTTAAAAGTGTATAGTTCTTCACATTGCCAAGACAATGACCTAACACTTTGAGCAAAGGATATGAAAAAAATCTTACTGTTTTTCTGTAACTTAAGTGAGGGCAGTTTGGGATGTACCCTCTTAGGTGACAGGTTTAGAAGTGTGAGTTGCTATCTTCATAGCTAGGACTATGCCTGCACTCCAGGGATACCTATTTCAGGTATCAAAGGAAATGCTTCTTGGTGTATCTGAGGAATTATGGGTGTGACTCTATCCCTGCTTTCTCTGAAGACCAAAGCCACTGTGGTTGCTTGTTTCTGTTCATTTGTTTGCTTTTTGTCAGACTGGAAGGCAAGCCTGAGGTTTCAAACTTCTTATTTGCCTGATTGGTATGTTTATAAGGTATGGAGAGGCTGTATATTTGTTACTGTAGAATTTCTTTTTCTTCTTTATTTTTTAACTAAAGTATAATTGATTTACAATGTTTCTTCAATTTCTGTTGTACAGCAAAGTGACCCAATCACACACAGTTCCCTGTGCTGTACAGTTGGACCCCACTGCCCATCCATTCCAAATGTAACAGTTTGTAGAATATCTAAAACTTAGGTTCACATTGAAAAAAAAACAATCACATTTAAGTAGCTCTCTCCACCCCATTCCACTTTCCACAAGGATGGCCAGGAATCTCACCATTCTCAAAATGTCTTCCTTCTTGACTTCCAGAACTCCTCCCATCATGTCCATGAGGGCGCGGCGTCTTGTGTCGGAGCCCTTAGGCAAGAGCCAGGGTCAGAAAGGGTCACTGAGACAGAGATACGACACTCCAGTGGCACTAGAGGCAGGCCCTCCCCACCACCCCAATGTTAGAATGTCTGTGGGGAATGGCATGAATAGAGGGGAGGAGGAGGTCACTTAGATTCCAGTGACCTCTGACCACGACAAATGCCTTGATGTGTTTCTATAAGTACAAGATTATCCAACCAACTTAAGAACAAGTATCCCTAAAGGAGAAAGGGTCTTAGGAACTGTTTGAGCAAAAGTGCATACCTTTGTCAGAAGCAATTGCTCCATTTCATGGGTCATAAGCAATTCTGTTTTGGCTTTTTGCCATGGATTAATATGTTTCTGAGCAGTAATCTGAAAGAGAAAATGTAGTTTCCTGCTGTTATTCTTATAAAACTCAAGTCAGACTTCCCTTCCACACACTGGAAGGAGGTTAGAAGAGATTATGAAGATAGAGGGATGAACCAGATTTTGCAACCAATTGGGATGAAAATGAGGTCTAAAATAAGATCTCTGAAAAAAATCAATGATTATTTACTACAGGGACTGTATAAGTGCTTGCTATTACTTTGAAGCAACACTATTACCTTTTGCCCCAGTGTAATCAAGATGGTTTTGCATGAGCAAGGGTATTCTCTAGTATTTTTTACTTTGTATAAGTGAAATATGGTTATATTTGAATTGTTTTTTTTAAGCATTAACTTGTAACTGCCTCTGTGCCAAACACTTTTTAAGGAAACTGTCAGGAAGCTCCTTTCTCTGGGACCCATTCTGCTCTAATGAACTAGATTATTACTGGCGCTCCATCAGTCTCAGTCCCATGATGTGACCCAACCTCCCTGTATACAGGTGCTGAAGCCAAGCTGGGCCAAGGAGCCCATTCCCAGGCGAATATGGAACTGGTACTAAGGGATTATAGTTTGGATCAGTTGCTCTCTCGAGTGTAGGAGATATAACATAGAAACTGCTGGAGGCAGCTGAAATGTAGAGAGAAGTGAGTCAAAAGATAAAGAGAACCCTTCTGTACTCTCACAGTCCTCCAGTGGGTGGTTTCTGCTTCTTTCTAGGTTTGGTTTTCAAATCTTCCCTGGATTCCATGGAATTTATAAAAGAAATCCTCATTACTGCTGGGGCCATGTTAACTGTTTTTGTTAACTTATAACAGAGAATGTTACCTCATATAGCTGCTTCTAGTAGTAAAAACATGGTGAATAAATAAGAACCTGGAAAAAGTCATGAGAAAGAAGGGAAGGGATGATGTGTGGATAATCATACCTCATTACTTCGCACAACAAGGGTTCTCTCTGGCTTCTCACAGTCATCAAATTCTGGTTGCCAGACTGATTCTTCCAACTCCAGATCTAAAATAATTTCCTGAATTCTTATATTTCTTTCCTTCACACGTGCAATTTCAAACTCTTTTTGTTTATATGCAGCATCAAACTCACTATTGAAAGTAGTTTTTACCTTGTAAATAATATCCTGAAATATCAATATGTTATGAACATATCACATATTATATCTTTGCTGGCAACACAGTTCTACAGTTTTACTTTCCCTCCAAAACCATTTTACAAATTATAAGCAAATTAATCTTTCTATAATATTGTTTATATTAAGTGATTTATTGGTTCAGTATCAAGTGGCATCCCAGTGTGGGTAGGATTAAGGCAACAGCATAACTGTTAATGCTACAACCTGCTTCTAGAAATGTAAGTTGTAACTCAATGAGCAGGTGTGCTGATAAATGCTGAACTGGGTGATGGATACCTGGGGGCTCTTTGGGATATTCTCTCTACCTGTGAGTATGTTCTTTAAAAATCCATCATAAATTTTTTAAAAAGCAATATTCAGTATTTAAGTTGAGAAATGTCTTTTCTTTGGAACTGTTGTTGGAGGGGTGGAGTGAAGAAAAGATGGCCTATAAAGTTGATCTGGAGAATCTTTCAGAGAAGAACAACCACAAACAACATTCTTCCTCTGTATGGGCAGGTCATTTTCAGGTAGAAAGGGAATCCAAGCTGGCCAGCTGGATCAGCCAATTACAAGCATCCCAGGGCCAATTGGATTGCCTCTAGTTTTGCTGATGAGTAGAATGATGGGTCAACTAAAAGTAGCCTTTATTTTACCATCAGAGCTCAGTCTATATATCTATTTTGCTGAAGAAAAAACCATTAAAGTAGGATAGAAAATGATCTTAACAGCTGGGACCAGAATTTCTCTTAGGCCAAAAGTACGTTCTTATAGAAAAAGGCCTTAATAAAGCAGCAGGAAGGTGAGACACTGAGGGTATGAGTCAGCAAATCTGAGCAATAAAAGATAAACTAAACAGTTTTCAGTACAAATGCATAGGAATTCCAGGTATTGGAAGAAAAAAGAAGAGAAAAAGATGAGAGAGAACAGAGTAGCATAGCAGGAGGCTAGAACTCAAATTGCAGCTATGGCTGAAAGACTTTCAGGAATAGGAATGGCCAAACATTAAATTTCAAACCATCTACATTGGTGTAATCTCAGCTAACAAATTTTCAAAAACTTTCAGTAGTACAGATGTGTTCTGAAACTGACTTGTTTGGTTGAAAGCTAGAAGTAGGGGCTTAAAGCCTAAAGGACACCATATATTATCCCTGAGCCCCAGAACTTAGAGAAATCTTAAAGAGATTCAGGATATAGATAAGCAATCACATCTTACAAGGAGGTCCTAACTGACATCTGGGTTACCTAGAAAGTGGCATTCAAGGATTTCTTTTATCCTTGAGTTTCCGTAAGATCTAAGCAGAAAAAGTGTTTGTGGTGTTAGCCAGTGGAAGGGGCTCTTTAGAAAACCTAGTATCACAGAACCCACTCCAAATGGATGAAAACAACTCTTGGCTATAAGCTGTGTTTAAAAGAACATGGATGCTAGCCCCCCTGGATATTTCTCTATGAACTTTAAAAAACAGAGTTCCTGGGGTGGTTCGGTGGTTAAGGAATTCAACTAGGAACCATGAGGTTGAGGGTTCGATCCCTGGCCTTGCTGAGTGGGTTGGGGATCCCGCGTTGCCATGAGCTGTGGTGTAGGTCACAGACACAGCTTGGATCCCGCGTTGCTGTGGCTGTGGCGTAGGCCGGCAGCTACAGCTCCGATTAGACCCCTAGCCTGGCAGCCCTAGAAAAGGCAAAAAGACAAAAAAAAAGAAGAAAAAAAACTTTAAAAAACATATTTTCATTAGCATTAGATTTCAGTCTGAGCCATTGCAAACCACCTCATGGAAAGTTTTAGAAATTTTCAGGGATAAAGGAAAAATTTACCCACTTTCAGTAATATAATTTGGTTGATTTTCTCCTCTCTAGAATGAAGTTCTAGTTGGCTTGATAACAAAGAGGTATGCACCCTAAAATCAGTACTCAGACTGCCAAGCAGGTAATTGGGCAAGGTGGTATCTTTTGCTATCCCATCTTCTTCCTCTTCTTCATCCTCCTCTTCATGATGCTTTTTAAGCAAAGTAATTGCAGACTGAACCTCTGCAATTTCCTTCTGTAGCTAAATATAGAAAAAGATTGAATGAAAGCTATGCATTAAGAAGAATTTTCTAAAAAGCAACTTGGAGACAATTTAATTATTTCAACAATTATTTTAAAATGTTAATTGTCTTGCCTACAACTGAATTTAAAGTGATGGATAGTTCCTGAACCTGCTGAAGAGAAAGCTCCGAAAACTGATAAAGTGTGGATAAATCAAGAGTAAAAATTGTTCTTGATCGTACATAATATTTGTATTTGCCTGTTAGGATGACAGCTGCTTGTAAATATTTGGAGTCTTTCTTGGTACTTATGCATTAAAATATACCTTCTCTTCATATTTTACAAAGGATCTTATTCACATAGGACTGGTAAGTGTAGGTAAGAAGAATTAAGCATGCCTTCATTTTATGTTTCAGAAGAAGAATGCATGCAAAGTTCTGGCCAAAACAAAACTACACCAATTGAGAAGTTTCTTTAAGTGGTTTTTCAGAGATTGATGAAAAAAAGAAAAAGCTAAGATTGCTTTAGGAAAACCATAAATCCCATCAAATCAGATTCTACCCACCCTTATCTTAAAATACAGTCTCGTGGTAAAAGATGATACAAAAAAGTAACTGCATATGAAGAACTTCTGACTAGGATAAGAACAAAATCCTAAATCTAATTATTTTTTAAAGCATATCATCATATTTGAGGGCTAGCCAGGGTTAGGATACAGGCTTCTTGACTTACTGTGTGGACATAGGCTCCTATGTTCATTAGAATATGTTCCACACATAAACAAGGAATAAAAATATAAATACAAATAATATCTGAACTTATCTTGAATAGTATTCCAACTCAAATCTCTACGAAGGATACTCTGAAACAGAACACATTGCTTATATAAACATATACATATTTAAAATTGTACTTTAAGACACTCTGCTTCAATCTTCTTTTGCTGTACAACTCTTTTTAATTCTTTCAACTCTTCATCCGTACGTTCTTTCATTGGGAAGTTCTCGACCACACAGGGGATGTGAAAGCACTTGGGGAAAAAAAAGCAAAGTGAAATAAATCCAATTTTAGTACAATTGCGTACACTGGGAGCAGAGTGGGGGATGTTTTATCTGGTTAAAAGTAATTCATAGGTTATCATGCATGAGTGAAAGTGACGATGGAAAATTTCTTTAAAATAAAACAATGTATGTCATCAATGTTGGTGTAAACTGTATAAAAATACTGTGCTTTTGTGAAAGATTTACTTCTAGAGCAGTGCTTCCCAACTAGAAGTGATTTTTCTTGCTCCATCCCTGTCCCTTCCAGCCCCCCATGGACATTTGGCAATGCCTGGAGACATTTTTGAGAGTAACTAATAGGGGTGGTGAATACTACTGGGGCCCAATAGATAGAAGCCAGAAATGTTGCAAAACATTCTCCAGTCTATAGGACAGTCCCCACAACAAAGAATTATTCAGCCCTAAACGTGCCACTTTCAAGAAACCCTGTTTTAGAGCAATACTCACTCAATCACATAAATGTAGGGTAACCAATACTTGACTATCTTATCAGGAGGGCATATTTGAAAGTGAAAAAGGTGCTGTATATATAGTTAATCTAGGACTGTAGGCATAAGCTGGGACTTTTGATCACCATACATAAAGATGGAAATTATCTTGGGAGGAATCTCGATAAAAAGGCACAAAAAACACCCCTTTAGAAAATGTAACATGAAGGCAGGCAGAGGTAGAAACGTAAACAATACTGTGACTAGCCTTCAGTCTGTGTGGAATGTGAGTGAGGTGGCTTTTTGGAATAGACAGATATTGAGACAGATGCAGGTGGTGTCATAAAGAGGGAGAAAAGTGGTAAGACAAATCTTAAGAGATCCTGGCTTAGAAGCACAAGGGGACTGAGCAGAGAGGGAAGAGTGATAACAGAAAGTGGTACATCGAGGTGGAATTCAGTACAGGAAGGGGCAAAGCATGCGTTGAATGCTTTCCTGTATATGGATTTTTCTGCCATGAAACTTTCCATGAAAATTCTTGCTGGCTAAGGTGTGGTACATTATAGCTGTTACCTTAAGAGCTCGACCTTTTACAGCCATCGAATTCCAGCATTCTTCTTTAATAAGTTCAGCCAAATATCTCTTGGCCAGGTTGTTCATCTCAACATCCTTTCTTATCTTGAATAACACAAACGAAGGGAAAAAATAAAAATGTGGCCCCTTAAAAAAACTTCAATTGTAAGTTCACTAACTAGACGCTCCTGGAGGTGGACACTTCCCTGTCATGGAGAACCTGAAGTTTAGTCTGGAGGCTTAAGATTCCCTTCCTTGAGGAAAAGGATGCAAACATAAACACCACTAAGGGTAGGGAGGTCCTACAAGGGAGCCACGGTGGGTGTGAGGGCAGTTGCAGCGCCATGGTGGCTGGATACCTAACAGACATGTCATCACAGATCTGGCTGGTTGGTGCAAGGCAGTGAAATAAATCCACCGTGCCAAGTCTTCCTGTTTTCTTAGAAAAGTCTGAAGTATCTAAATGTTGGCTTAATTCTTGTCGATGCATATTTGAAGTGCCAGTTTGTGACCTCTGTCTTGGGGTCTTTACTGCACTTAATTCTTCTATTATTTATATCCACCATGAAATGAATGTTTCACTACAACTGGGGACAATATGATGTACATTTTCCCATTTAGAAACATGTTACCTCAATTGGTTTTATCTCAAGTGATTATATTACTTAATATTTAAGAGATTAAGTATTTTTATTTTAATAAAGTTTGTCAAAAGAGCTGGTTATGAAGGTAACATCTAACAATCTTTAGTCCTTAGGGTCCTCTTCAGAACCTTTTTTATGAAGTATAGGTGATTTACAAATTTACAATGTTGTGCAGAAACTTCTTTTTTTTTTTGCCTTCTTTGTCATTTTAGGGCCACACCCGTGGCATGTGGAAGTTCCCAGGCTGGGTGTCTAACAGGAGCTGTAGCTGCCGGCATACGCCGCAGCCACAATAACGTAGGATCCGAGCCGCGTCTGTGACCTACACCACAGCTCATGGCAACGCTGGATCCTTAACCCACTGAGCAAGGCCAAGGATAGAACTCTCAACCTCATGGTTCCTAGTCGGATTCGTTAACCGCTGCGCCACGACGGGAACTCCCAGAAAATTCTTTAACACAAAGTATTATAACACAAATACTTTGAGAGAATTATTAGCAAACTAGCCGAGAAGAATATCTCCCAGGTTAGAAAATGTCTTATTTGCTTATTCATTCATTAACTCATTTATGCTTATTTTATTCATTGTCTGAACAAATACTTTGTTTAATCTGCATTTTTATTTTGATTTTATCCATTGAGTTAATGGCTAATATAGTTTTAAATTGTTTTTTTCTTAAATAAATAGCTGTTCTGCATATCAAATGTCAGAACTGGCCTGATTCACAGATCCCTCCATCCCTCCCCTAGCCACTCCTGAAGCTATTTGATCAATCTTCTAGAACAATACTAATACTAGGTCCAGGTAGTCATTACTAGGCTTGGTCTTTTCCCTATTGTTGAGGTCCTGGCTGGGGATGGCTAGTAGCCTGGTCCCTTTAGGACTGGGATGCCTAGCTCTTCCCAGGGACTAGTATTCTGCTCCCAGCTAGGTTTACGGTGCCGTCTGCTAACACTGTTCTGTCCCGGACCGCCTGGTTCCACCATCATGCCCAATCTTGGACTGATATCTCTTCAAAAACTCAGAGCTCAGGAAAAATCAACAATGTGAAGGAAACAAGGTAGGGGGGCATCCATGCACAGGTGTGGGGTACGGGTCGGGTGAGCAGGGTGGCTTCATCAGTGCTCAGTAGGTCAGTAGCTCAGAGGAGCATGTTCATGTGGTTAGACGTAAACTTGGAGAGAGAAGCAATGACAGAGTGAGGATGGGGCAGGCACCTAACCTAAACTCATTTTAGATGGCAAGATGAATGGGCTGGGAGAAGCTGGTGCCAGAATAGGGGGAACTGCAGGCCCGCATGAGGCCAGGGCCAAGGAGGATGAGCCAAGAAGGCTGGTGGGCAGACTTCCTGGCTCAGACTTAAGTTGTGGGCTCTTAGCCAAGAGACTCTAGTGCCTAAGCCTGAGTTTCCTTAAGTGGAACAATAACCTACCTTTTTGGTTTGTGGCAGCAATCAAATAACATTCAAAAAGCCCCTAGATTAGTGCTAAAGTGTTATAATAAGAAAAAGGGATCATTTCTAATAGCTTCCTGTTTTATATTTAATAACAAAAACCAAGTTCCTTTTTTTTTTGGCCCTGTGGCATGAGGAAATTTCTGGGCCACGGACTGAACCTGTGCCACAACAGTGGCCCAAGCCACTGCAGTGACAACACCAGATCCTTAACCTGCTGAGCCACAAAGGAATTCCAACAAAAGCCAAATTCTTTACCAAAATATACAATGTCTTCAGAGCCAGCCTCTGCCTACCTCCCCCACCTCATTCCATGAGGCTTTCTCCTGTTCACTGTGCTACAGCCTTTCTGTTCCTGTATTACTCTGAGCAACTTCTGCCTCAAGGCCCTTGCTCTCACTGCTCCCTTTGCCTGACATTCTCTTTCTTCAAAGCTTTGCACAGCCAGCTCTCTCTCAGTTCTCAATTGAACTGTCACCTTTTAAAAGCTGTCTTCCTTGACCACAGAAGTAGATCCCCCACATCTATCACAGCATCTAGTTTGTTTCCATCATACACTATGTTGAGATTTGTTTATGGTCTGTGTTCTCCAATAGATTAGCCCCATGTGGGTGGGACCTCTCTCTCTTAGTCACTGTATTTCCAGCACCTACAGTAGTGTCTGGCACAAAATAGGTGTTCAATAAATGTTGCAGAATGAATGAATGGATGGGTGGATGATCATCCAGGTAAATTTTACATCCCTGAGTTAGTCTCTTGAGGTACTTTTGGTCCTGACTCTGTTATCAAATATATTCCTCTCATTCTCAGTCCCATATCATATGCTAATTTGACAGATCTGCCTCGTTTTTATATCTTCACTCTAGTCATTAATAAACATATTTAACAGGAAAGAGTCCTGGAGCATATGACTGGAAATCTCTCTCCTAGAAACATCAGTCAAATAATCAGCCTCTTTTTGGTGTAACCAACTATAACCTACTTAAATGTCATTGAATCCAGCTGTATTTCATTCTCTTGTTTAGAGGGAAAATCTTTTTATACTTGCAAGTCAAAATATCAAATATACTGTGCACACTGAGAAAGACGTTGCTTAAGAACATTCTATGTAAAACACAGTTAGGGCTTTTACCTAAAATAAAAGCCATAGGAGCAAGCAAAGTGATATAATCATAACAAAACAGTGCAAAGAATAAATTAATTGAATTATAGTAGCTAGAAAAATGGAGGTTTCAGTTTATGCTTTTCTCTAAACTGGAAATACAATAATTGAAATTCTTCTGTGGGTGCCACACAGGAATAAAATGAAATCAGAGGAAAACTACATGATGATGATGAAGTTATTTACATTGCAGTATATGACGGTCATAGGAGCTGGGATGCCTATTTTCTTTTTATTTTCTTCATTAAATCTTTATGGTGCTTAAATCAGATTTTTCCATACCTTTGCCACTTCTTCCTCACTTTTATTATGGAGCCTTTCCAGTTCTTCAAGATCCAGGCCAAATTCTTGTTGCTCTAATTTTGCGATATTGTCTACTGCTTCATTTTCTTCCATCATGTCCAGAACCTGAATTTTCCAATAGGAAAGGATGGACAAGTAAAGAATTAAACTTTAAAGAGATGGTTTTCTGAGTCTCTTGAGACAGCAATAGGAAAATATTCTGTTTATCTAAATGTGACTATCAAGTAAAGAATTAGGTTAAAGGCTTAAGTTTAAGGCTTAATCCGTAAAAGCTCATTCATCTAAAACCAACAAAAATATGTAAACATCAATTTACTGAATGATATTAAGGAATTACAGATATTTAGGCATGTGTTTTCAGCGTTCTTATCTTTTAGAGACATAAAATTAAATAACTGTTTTCTTTTTTTTTCTTTTTTGTCTGCACTGGTGGCATGTGACAGTTCTCAGGCCAGGGATGGAATCCACGCCACAGCAATGACAATGCCAGATCCTTAAACCACTGTGCCATCAGGGGAACCCTAGGATATATACTTATATGATTAAAGGTGAAGTAATATGACATGTGGGATCTTTGCAAAACAACCAGGGCAGAGGATAGTGGATAATGTATAGAGAAATAATATTGGTGGTTAGATTTATTATACTATCATTCCCTCTAGATATGTGTGTATATACACACACACACATGAACATTTCTATAATAAAAAATCTTCAAAAGTTTATAGCTTCAAGAAATAAAGGGACAAAGGAAACACATTACAACATATATGGCAAAGTATTAATGTCTTCAAAACATAAAGAGCCCTTACAAAAGTCAACAAAAGCAAAAACAATATGATAGAAAAAAATAAGAACTTCCTTTCCTGCCTCAAACTGTAAAAAAAGAAAGAAATGTATAATAAATCAATAAATCCAATAATGTAATTAAGAGGAGGGGAAAAAGGTCCCTTTAGTAGTACGGAAACTAACATCTGAAAGACGAAAATCAGATGGATCTGAATGATACAGCATAGCCGCAAAGGTCTCCCAGACAGCACTCAGCAAAAGGCAGACTGGAATACCTGCTGAAGTTAGATTTCCTACATGTCTTCTTCCCAAGCTTTCTGAACTAGTGTGGTGGAATTACAACAGGGAATTTCAGTTATAAATATGAGCATACAAGTGTCTGGAGAACAATAAGACCATTGAAGAGAAGCAATACATTCAGCCAACAGAAAACTTGTTATGCAAAGAAGAGTTTATAAGCAAGAGGTGTAGAATTTTAGTTACTAGGGATGCAAAATAATATATCATAAAAATAATCAAGACACCATGGGGAGTTCTCGTCGTGGCTCAGTGGTTACCGAATCCAACCAGGAACCATGAGGTTGTGGGTTCGATCCCCGGCCTTGCTCAGTGGGTTAAGGATCCAGCGTTGCCGTGAGCTGTGTGTGATGTAGGTTGCAGATGCAGCTCGGATCCCGCGTTGCTGTGGCTGAAGCATAGGCCGGCAGGTACAGCTCCTGTTAGATCCCTAGCCTGGGAACCTTCATATGCCACGGGTGTGGCCCTAGATAAGGCAAAAAGGCAAAAAAAAAGACACCACGGAACTTCAAAGTTTAATCTTTGAAGTAAAAAATTCAATAGATGCTCTGAACAGCAAAATGGACACAAGTTGAAGATAATTAATGATCTGTAAGGGTCAGTAAAGAATTCTCTCTGGGTGTAACAAAGGATGAAGAAATGAAAAATGTAAAGTTAATTGATGTGTATGACATATCTAAGTACCTATTACTCATAAGACTTTAAGAAGGAGAAAATAAAGAGAATGGGGGAGTTCCCATCGTGGCTCAACAGTCAGGAACCTGACTAGGATCCACGAGGATTCGGATTCAATCCCTGGCCTCACTCAGTGGGCTAAGGATCCAGCACTGCTGTGAGCTGTGGTGTAGGTTGCAGACGTAGCTTGGATCTTGCGTTGCTGTAGCTGTGATTGAGGCCAGCAGCTGAGGCTCGAATTCAACCCCTTAGCCTAGGAACTTCCACATGCAGCAGGTTCAGCCCTAAAAAGAAAACAGAGAGAGAGAGAGGGAGAGGGAGAGAGAGAGAGAGAGAGAGAGAGAGAGAGAGGGAGAGGGAACAGGGGTCACGATATTTATAGAAACCATATGGGAGAATTTTTAAAAGACACAATAAAGCATGAATACTACAGGGTATAACAGGTGCTGAGCCAGCCCAGGTCTAGAAACAGAAAATGTAGGGAAACTGAAGAACCAAATCCTAAACATTTTCAAAGAGGAAAGGAGTATCCCCAAAACAGAAGACTCAGACTAATAGAACTCACATCAGCAACACTGAATGCAAAAATACAATAGCCCAATAGCTGCACCACAATGGAACTTCCTAAAAACATTATTTTCAATTATGTAACTCTGTATTATTTAATTTATAAAAATGTAAACATTCAACTTTGACAAAAATAAGTATTAAGCAAGACAGTATTTGGGAAGACAGGGAAGAAAACCACTGTTTATATTATTGTATGGTATATGATAAAAATTATACCTTGTTAATGTGCCCCAGAAAAGTGACCTTATAGGCAGAGAAAAAAAAAAAAAGGAATATAGTCCCACAGGCTGTGTTGAACAAAATAAAACTTAAAAAGTAATTTTAGACCAAGGGCCAATTGTATTAGCATATGAAATCACAACACTTACAGTTTTAGCAAGTGCTTTGATTCTTCTTTTTATCTCTTTCCTTTTGTTAGAAAACAGTTTAACCTCCTTTTTGATGGCCTAGAATGGAACAAGCACATCATTTAAACAAGCAAAAGAGATGATAGATACGTAAGTACCTACATAGATATAGAGATAGCACTTCTCTAGAAACAGAAATAAAGAAATTTTTTTAATTAATAATACAAAGTGTACATGAAATAATAGAGCTGCAATAATTTGCTTAAGCCTAAACCGCTACTGTGCTAACGACCACTGAAGCAACTTGGAACTGATGTCAATTATAAAGCCAACAGAAAGAAAATAATTTAGTGAAAAATTAAATAAATAGGTGACAAACTATTTTTTTTTGTCTTTTTGCCTTTTTTATCTAGAGCCGCACCCGCGGCATATGGAGGTTCCCAGGCTAGGGGTCTAACAGGAGCTGTAGCCGCCGGCCTTTGCCACAGCCACAGCAACTATTTTATTGGAAACTTGAGTGAGAAGAGATAGGCAGGCTAAATCCAGATACAAGCTAGCATCTACATCTGAAGCCACAAGGTCTCTTCTCCTTTTCCTGGCCCACTTCCCTCCCCCGCTTTTTTTGTGGCTGTGACTGCAGCATGCGGAAGTTGCCAGGCCAGGGATCAAACCCATACCACAGCAGTAACCAGAACTACAGCAGTGACAACACCAGGTCATTAACCTGCTGAGGCACCAGGGAACTCCTGTGGTCCAGCCCTTTTATTTAAGCTAAACTTGCAGCATTCTTACAAATGCACTTCAGTATGAGGTATCACAGTTCATTCTTTGCTTTGTCATACCTGGGCATCTCTTTTGGGTTTCATATTAGCCTACGTACAGTGCTTAAAGCTCATATAATTTAATCTAAAGATTGAGCTTTGTTTAGGGTATGTGCTTGCTTTCAGGAAATTTATACTTGTAAAATGTAATGCTCTGCCAAGTAGTATCTCATTCTATTTTCTAACTTTCTAATGGGTTTTCACAGGACACTAATCTATTTAGCACACCTACAAAGCATTATTTCAAACCTCTCTCATGTTTTATAAGTACCTCTTGGCTCTTCTGTTTTATCCAGGGAATCACCTCTGTATTACCAACTTGGACTAATTCCTCTTGCGATGAGTCAGTGCTTGACCTCATATTCTCATATATCTTAGAAGAAGACAGACATTTCTTAAATTGAAAATTCATCACGTTCTCATCCAACCCTACTTCATTTAATTGCTTTGAATCCCTCTGTACTTGTTGCATTTTAAAAAATAGTACCAAGCATTTTTCCTGCTCAAGATATGTTTTGTTAATTTAATTCCTTCCAGTCTGTTCTTGCATAAGCCACAATTTTCACTGAGAAAGCAGCAAAGATGAGACAGGTCACATACTCATAAAAATCACTGTCTTCTTCCTTTTACTACAGACCCAATGCTTCTGCCTATCAAGGCCTGCCCCACCATTTGTACTTAGGATCTCAATCTTTTCCTCCTTCTTGAGATCTTTTAACTTGAAAAAAAATCCTACCACCCCTCTGTATCATCCATTTCTGCTTTTTACTGAATCTTTATCAACAGCATCCAATTGCTCTAGGATCTTCCTGTCCCGGGAAAGCTACTGTCTATTGACTATCACATTCCGTTTTAGCTGCCAACCCATTTCTGTGCTCCCTTTGTAGAAAAATATCTTGACAGAAAAGTTCCCGTTGTGGCTCAGTGGTTAACGAATCCGACTAGAAACCATGAGGTTGTGGGTTCAATCCCTGGCCTTGCTCAGTGGGTTAAGGATCTGGCGTTGCCATGAGCTGTGGTGTAGGTTGCAGACATGGCTCGGATCCCGCGTTGCTGTGGCTGTGGCATAGGCCGGTGGCTACAGCTCCGATTAGACCCCTAGTGTGGGAACCTCCATATGCCACGGGTGTGGCCCTAGACAAATATATATATATATATATATACATATATATATATATATATTTTTTTTTTTTTTTTTGTCAGAGTTTGGGATGTCACATTCTTGTGGTTCTCCTGCAACCTCACTGGCCATCCCTTCTCAGTCTCCTTTGCCTCCCTAAATTGTTCTCCTAAGTCTCTAGAAGTGCTCTATCTTGGTCCCTTTCTGTTTCTCACCATCCACTCTTCCATGATGACCTTAACTGGTTTTATGGCTTTAAATTCTATTCAGATATGCCCTTGACTCAAATAAATATCCCAGGTCCTGGACTCTCCCCAGAAAGTCTATCCAATGGCCTACCTGGTATCTTGTCTGGATGTCTAACAGGATTCTCACACTCAGCTCAGGTAACTGATTTCAGATTCCCTTCTTTTTCCCCACAGTGTCTCTCCTCCCCACAGTCTTGCCCATCTCAGTGAGTGGAACATTTTTCTACATAGTTCTTCAAGTAAAAAAATCTAGGAGTCATCGTTCAGTCCTTTCTTTCCCTTTCCTGCTATGTCCAACTCATCAGCAAGTTCTGACAGCTCTCCCTTTGCAACCTGCCTGCAATCTACCACTTCTCCACAACACTCTTCCACCTCCATCACTATTACCTAGACCTCCTAACTCCTCTCTCTGCTTCTACTCTTGCTCCCTACAGGAACCATTCTCCACGTGGCAGAAGTAATCATTTCAAAAATGTAAATAAGATCCTGTAAATCCTCTGCTCAGAATGCTTTAATAGGTTCTCACTGTATGTAAAGTTAAATCCAAACCCTGCGTGGTTTACAAAACGCTTCATTATCTGGTCTTTTCCTACCTCGAGGATGCCATCTTCTACCATCTTCTCCCTTGTTCATTTCAACGGCACAGGTCTTTTCTTTGGCCTTTAAGGTGCAAGCTCTTTCTCCCTCTGCCCTGAGTACTTGCCCCTCCCTTGCACATTGCCTTGCTCTTTCTTTCCCCTCATTGCTAAAAGTTGCATTGAAGTATAGTTGATTTACAAGGCTGTGATCATTTCTGCTGTGCAGCAAAGTGATTCACTTATACACACATCCATGCTTCAGATTTTTTTCCCACATAGACCATCACAGAATGTTGGGTAGAGTTCCCCGTGCCACACAGCAGGTCCCTGTTGGCCAAATGTTCCATGTACCACAGTGTGTGGAAGCTCTTTTAAGTCAGCTCACAGCTTAAAGGTCTTCTCCTTGCAGGGGCTATTTCAGCCGTACACTATCACACAAACTCACTTTTATTCTGTAAACAGATCTTATTTATTATCTACTTTTTCATATTTATTTGATTATATATCTATTTCTCTCTTCTCACCCTCAACCCTCAATTAAAATGTAAGCTCCAGGAGAGCAGAAACTTTCCCTATTTTTTCATGAGTGTTTATAGCCCAGCACTTTGTAGACACTCAACAAATATTTGTTAAATGATTGAGTGAATACATGTTCTCTGGCTAGACACATCCTAAATAATGTATGTGATATAAAAGTATAGAGAGACTAGTATGAACAAGACCAGAACTGGTAGTAGATTTTTTTTTCAAGCAAGCCCATACCTTGTACTATGGTTTAAATAAAATCTAAGATGTAATATTTGTGACTGCTTTAAAGACAGCTAAATATTTTATCTTAAACACAGTAAATGCACTTTTTGAAAATCATGAGATAACTGGGTAAAGAGGAATATTACTAAAATATCTTCTAAAAGAAAATCACAAACTGGTATCTGATTTAGAAAAAAAGAGGAAGGAAGGAAAGAAAGAAGGGAAAGAGAGAGGAAGGATAAAGAAAACTATATTGAAACTCAGCTGAGTGTTCAGATGCTGATTCCAAAACCAAGGAATCTCCTTGTGTTATACTTAAATAGTCATTCTCCTCATCCATGATGTTCATCAGGAAAGTTAAAAGTGGTTGATTATATTCAAGAATATCATTGGCTAAGTTTCCTCCAAACCGCCTATATTAAAAAAAAAAGAAAAAGAAAAAAAGAGTAGGCTACAAAATCACAATTTGAAAAGTACACATTTAACAGTATTATTTCCAGATACCTAACCATTTCTACACAAAGAAATAGGTGGACAATTCTCTGTAGGGTCCTGTAGATTTTTAATTTTAGTCTAAGCAAACTCTAAATAATTTAATATTGTCTAAGCTAAGTCTAGTTAGAAAAGTAAATATGTATGTGTGTACACATACATACATACCTATGTCAGGTTTTTTAGGGGTACACAGTTTTTAAAGTTATCTACTACTCAGAATTGTCCTCATTCTTTGTGCTCCTCCAACAGATGTTGTGAAAGCGAGGACTAATCACTTCGTAGGTCTTAACCATGTCTTTTTATTTTTTGTATTTTAATGCCTTGACATCTGGGATCTTGATAATAACCTTGGAGGAACTGCCCCTCTTGGGTCCAGAAGTTCACAGAGATAGTAAATAACTTGCCTGGAACTCACCTTTCGAAAGCAAACCCACCAACCCAGAGCCCAACCATCACCTTTCTTGGGCTTTCACACTTGGGGCCACTCTTTTCTTGTCCTAATCATCCCTGGGCCAAATACCGGACAACCAGGGGCAGCCCTTATGACCCAGACCCCCTGAAATTATCCAAACTAGCCAATACTAAGCCTGTCTGCTCCTTGCCATGGAAACCGTAATAAAGACTCTTGCCTGTGTTTTCCCTGTTCCTTCTGCCTCCTTATCCTTCCTGGTGCTTCCCCACGTGACCCCACACAGCATGGCATATGCCCTCCTCTTGGGATCATTAGTGTAACAATGACAGCTGTCTCCAGCTATGTTGGCCTTGCTATAGCTAAATAATGTCTTTATTTTAAAACACCATTATCATTTGAGGCTGCTTACTGTATACTGTATGTACCTCCATCTTAGGTTAACAAGCGTGCTGTCATTTCTCCCATTCACCAGAATGCTTTGTCCATCCATTGCAGTTCTCACTGACTGAATCCCGTGCCCCTGGTGAGAATGACTCCGACACCGAGCAAATACTTCCTTAATAGTTTTAGGAATAAAGTGAAGAAATTACAAATGCAATTCTACCACATGGTTTTTCTAAGGGGGTTATGAGCACTTTTGCTTGTGAATAAACATTTTTCTAGTTGTTAACAGCATTTTAGTTGATATGGAAATAGCCTCTTAGTAATACCTAGCACTGAAAATTCCTAGTACAAAATTCATTCACCAGTACTGATTGTTCTCCCTCCCATATAATATGGAAGAAGAGGGATTACTATCACCAATCTATAATAGGAATCAGACACAGAGAAGTGAATGGACTTGATAAAGGTTACAAGAAGTCGGGGGCGGGGGGCAGGCCTTGAACAAGCAATGTGGGCAAATTCAGATGCCTTCGAGGATTAGGCAATTTCCCTTTATGTGCAAATAGGCTGAATGTGATGAGGGAAGGTGACTGGCACTGGGAAGAATGACAGGGGATGCCAATTAAACCAGCTCAACTAGAACTCAAACACATTAATAAAGAGTAAAAATGCAATGGTTTAAAACCTGACTAAAAACAGGGTTTTTTTTGTGTATCACGTTTGTTATCAACCATGGTTCCTTTAAAAACTCTTTAGTATTTTTCAATAGGCAATACATTCAATGTTTCAAAATTAAAAAACTATAAAAATATGCAGTGAAATCTTCTTCTTGTTCCCATTCCCCAACACCTCCCAAAGGCAATCAATATACTTAGTACCTTCAATACACTCAGAGTTTTCTAATGTATAGAAACAAATTTTTATACAAGTAATTTTTAACATAAATTATAACACAATACATATATTATACATCTTGCCTTTCCTCTTTAACAATGTATTTTGGGATTCTTTCCTCATTGTTGCATAAAGATATCCCCATTCTTATTACAGCATAATACTCCATAATTAATTTATGTACTGTTTATGTACCATTATTTATTTATTCATCCTCTGTTGATGAACATTAGGTTGCTTTTACAAAGAGTGCTGCCGTGAATAACCTCCTATATGAGGTCCTTTACATAGAATTACCTAGAAAAATACTGACGTCTTACTATGTCATGTCACTATCAGTTGTAGTGTACATTACAAATCATGTGAATAAGAGAGAATGTAGTGGAGTGTGCACATTGTTGATTTAAAAATAATTTCTAAGGGATTTAATATTTTTCCTATACAATAATAATATCACTTTTGCTTTGTATTCCAAAGATGCTTTCTTGCACAAGTGAGCAAGGAGAGCTGGATATGCACAACCAGAGCCAGTTTCTCTGAGACCTTGTGGGAGAGTGCCCTGTGCGTGACTGTGATGCTGCAGATATGTAAATAACTGACCACATTAAATTATACCGATAACCAGGATAACTTAGACTCAAAACCTAGGAAAGGATCTTCCACTTCTTGGGGAGAAAAAGCTATTTTCACTTTTTCAGAGATCTGAGAACAAAGGAACAGAAATGGTAATGGTACTGGTGACACTGAGGTCTGCAAGTGATGGTGGGGGGGGGTACTCAGTGAGGGCCACACCCTTCTCCCTTATGCTTTTCCAGCATCACAGGAAGATTCAGGTGGCGGGGGGTGGCAGCAACCAGCCTAGAGGCCGTCCAGGCCAGGGAGGAGCAGTATTCATCCCAAGGTTTGCACAGTAATTCACTATTTCCAAAGAAGCTTTGCATATACCCTCACTGGCTCTCACTAGAAAATCCCACAGGCTGGGGCAAGCTTCCCTAGCATTACAGAGGAGCAGCTGAAGCTCAGTGAAGCTCAGTGATTTCCAAGACACACAGTAAATGGTGATGGAGCTGGGCTGGAGCCCACTTACTGTATCCCTGACGCATGCTCCTTTGCAGATCTCAGTCTATTAATTGACATTTTCTCCCTTAGACACTCGAACTTTGGCATATATATATATATCCAATGTTGAAGCCAATAACACCATCAGTGGTAAATAAGTTGTGAGTTAAATTTACTAAAGAAAGAGTTCCAATTCCTTCCCTCAGGTCTTGTGTTTCTTACATGAGGTCAAGACATACATTTCATGACTGGACAAAAAAGGGGGAGTTTACCAAAGTATGAATATCTCGGACACACAGAATTCCACATTTAGCTACTGTTATGAGCCATAATCCATGTGGAGACAAGGAGAGCATTCCAGATCCATATTGTTTGCTTTGCACTTTTTGGTATGGCTTAAGAATGCAAACACCACCTTGTCCCTGTCAATCAAAGAAAATAACCACATTATGGAAGAGATCAGGGGAGCAGCAATTTGGGGTTTACAGTTGTGCATATATAGACAGATTCAAAACTGAAAACACTGTCTTTGGAAATAAGCTGACAAATGATAAGGTGGGCACTTTTTTTTTCTGTCTTTTTAAGGCCACACCTTAAAAAGACATGGAGGTTCCCAGGCTAGGGGTCTAATCGGAACTACAGCTGTTTGCCTTCACCACAGCCACAGCAATGCCAGATCCGAGCCGTGCCTGTGACCTACCTCACAGCTCATGGCAATGCCGAATCTTTAACCCACTGAGTGAGTCCAGGAATTGAACCTGCAACCTCCTAGTCAGATTTGTTTCTGCTGTGCCATGATGGGAATGCCACATGTTTTTATCTTAGATTGCAAATAAAAGTTCATTTCAGCCAACTAAGAAAGAAAAAGTCTTCTTGTATGTTAGCTACCACTAAAAATCCTAGCCTACAACTGACACTATTTTTTACTAATCCTTTGCATATACCCCTGTACTCAAGTCAAAATAAATGAATCAACATACCCCCATTTTCTCATGTATTCCCACCTTCAAACCTCTGCACGTCATGACTTTTGTCTGAAATGCCCTTCCCCACCCAATCCCCAGCAATGTAGCATCCCCTCAGCAGTAATCTCAACTCCCTGCCAAGACATATACAATGTCTGTCCATGTCAAAATCTGACCTATTCTTTAAAGTCCAGCTCAAATATTACTTCCTCTAGGAAGCTTTTCTTGAATCCTCCTTACCATAAACAATTTCTTCTGTCTGAAAGTCTCTCTCTCATACCTTACTGACATTGGCTACTCTGGGAGAGAAGGTCTTTGGTTGAAGGATTTAGAAAGAAAGGGTGGTAGGGGATTGGATTAAGATGGCGGAATAGAAGGACTGGAGCTCAACTTCTCTCCCAAAAAACAACAAAACTACAACCAAATGCCGAGCAACCTTCAACCAAATGGACTGTAAACTTCCAAAAAAGATACTCTGCTCCAGAAGACAAAGCGGAGAACACATCAAGAGGTAGGAGGGGCAATTACGCGATAGAAGCAACCCCATACCTCCCGGGTGGGAAGCCCCACAGACTGGAAAGTAACTGCATCACAGAGACTCAGCTACAGGACTGAGAGTTCTGAGCTTCACGTCAAATCCCCACGCCTGGGGATCGGGCACAGGGAGAAAGAGCCCCTGGGGCATCTGGCATTGAAGGCCAGAGGGGCTTGTGTGCAGGAGCTCCACAGGACTGGGGGAAACAGAGACCCCACTCTTGAAAGGCACACACAGACTTTCACGTGCACTGGGTCCCAGGGCAAAGCAGTCTCCAGAGGAATCTGGGTGGAACCTGACATCAATTCCTGGAGGATATCCTGTGAAAACAGGGGTGACTGTGCTTGTTGTTGGGGAAGGGCATTGGAGGTGAAGCTCTGGGGGACATTCAGCAGCCTGCATTTCTCTGGAGGTGGCCATTTCTGGGAAAATCTGGTCCCTCCCATCAGCACTGAGAAGCCCCAGGCCAAACAACAATCCAGGTGGGATCTCAGCCCCACCCATCAGTAAACAGGCTGCCTAAAGACCCCTCAGGCACACAGCCAGCATCTAATCTCATCCACAGACAAAGCCCCATCCATCAGAGGAAGAGGAATCAGCCCCACCTACCAGTGAGCAGGTATCACTCCCTCCCATCAGGAAGCCTACAGCAAACCCCCTCCATACCAACTTTAGCCACAGGGGAGGCAAACACCTGAACTAAGAGAGGCTACAACTCTATTGTCGACACAAAGGTCACCACACCAAAAACCTACAAAAATGAAAAGACAGAAAATTCTAACTCAGATAAGGGAGAAAGAGAAAAGCCCAGAAAAACAGCTCAGTGATGAGGAGATTATCAGCCTCCCAGAAAGAGACT